>JACAXG010000017.1:5542200-5703147 GCA_018881555.1 Amblyornis subalaris | reverse complement strand
GATAGGATAGGATAGGATAGGATAGGATAGGATAGGATAGGATAGGATAGGATAGGATAGGATAGGATAGGATAGGATAGGATAGGATAGGATAGTTCAGTTGGAACAGACCTACAACAATCCAACTGCCTATCCACTACTCCCAGGTAGTCTAGGACTACCTGTAGCCAATGGGAAGAAATAGGCATCTTCAGAGGTAAAAAAAAATCTTTATAAAGGCATCTCAGAGAGGATACAGGGTATTGTAGGATAATCTGTGTCATTGTTACTGAGGCTGCCTGACTGAACAGCTCAGGCTAGAGACCTTGCTTTTAGCTGGCTAAAATTAGATGGAATACATCACATCTCAAACACATGTTGGTGCACAAAAGGGAACCAAGATTCATAACCACAGGATCATCCTTCCTCGCTCTCTGAGCCATTAGGAAGGGTTTAATACCTACTGTTTAAATTCCAAACTAGTTTTTTGACAACTATCAGTAATTCAGACATAGCAACACACATAGGAAAAGTGATAACAGTTGACACAAATAAATCTTAACCTTCTTCTCACTTAGGAACTTCTAATCTAGGAGATATCGCTCTTCAAAAGTCTGGGCTCCTGTGCAGAGCCCACACAAAAAGGGAGGAAAGAGAAGCTGAATAGCTCAAAAGGTTTCCTCTGCTCTCTAAACCTGCTTCCAGTATTAGCACTGGTCTTTCCTTGAGGTGCCATACTCTGGGTCTCCCTTCCAGTGACCAGGAGGTGACATATTCCTGCCCATGGACTTCAACTCTCTTCCCTTGAGGTGTGATGCACTTCTCTTGGGGGGGGGTCTTTGCTATTGCCATTACAAAGCAAAATGAGGCGTAGTTAACTCCTGGTGCCTATTTACTGTCAGCTTTGTCAAATCCAAGTTTCCTTGTCTTTCACAAGCTTTAAAAATTTGCAATTTTCTGTAAATAGAATAGTTGACAGATTTCTTCCATCTTCCTGTTAAAAACTGTTGCTGTAATAGTGGAATGATTTGCTGTGTTTTACAGGAAAACTTCTGCCTAAGTGCTAATCTTCTAGTTACCCGTGTGGGTACCCTTATTTGTGAGAATTAGAATCATTTCAAGGCCCTTTTTTATTTATCTGGAATATATAAAACCTTCCTCTTAACTCAAGCAACTTTTTAATGAGTACTTCTAATAACTAATGGAACATATTACCAAGGGGTTCAATATGGTAATTCAGCTCTCATTGTTCTTTTTGTTTTGCTCTTTCCTGTAGAGGAACCAGTTGAATCATATGAACATCTCTCCTTAAAGGTTTTACGTGCTTGGGAAGAAATCCCTGGAGCTGGATACAAACTGGTCCCAGAGCACATTGAGACTCGGCCTCTCTATCATAAGGATAAGCCAGGCATGGAACAGGTAGAGCAGCTCAGAGGTGGTGGTAATGGTAGACCCAGGAGCAGTTCTCATTTCCTCCAGTTATTGACGTTTCTATTTGTAACTGCAAGCTTACAGAGTCAGCATCCCAGTGTTGCACCAAATATGAGACTTTGTACAGTATCAACCTGGAAACTGTCATCCATGCGTGTATACAGCCAGTTACCCAAATACACAGTAATCCCACAAGATGTAGCTGCAAATCTTCATTCTTTTAAATGCTTTACTTTATTAAGTTAACAAAACCTCTGCTTATATCTAAACTTTGGTTCTTTTTTTTTCTGTTCATCACATACTATTTTTATCTGGATTTTACCTTGAARGTGACAATGTTTGAGCTCTGTTCCAACTTCACCAAATACGTGAGAGATTGAAAGAATATGTGCGTGAAAAAGATATTGTATAGAAATTTCCTAGATTAAATCATAGTTAGAGGATATTGAGCTGGCTGGTGCTTATAGAATAAGTGGTGATTTTGGATCTCAGAACTACATATAAAGCCTTTTAAAGTCTGTAAAATAGGGTTACAGGGATGTTTATCTGTTTGTTTTCAAGGGCCGTGTACAGATGTGGGTTGACATGTTTCCGAACGATATGCCTCTGCCAGGCCCCCCCGTGGACATTTCACCAAGAAAACCCAAAGGGTAATACTCTATGCTTTCCTTCCACCGCAGTGGCAGTAACTCTTCAAAGACTGAGTCTTTCTCAAGTGTCTGAAAATAAATAGAAAAAGAAATATTAAAACATTAAAACTGAGAGAAGTTTTCTTAGGTTCACATGACTTCAAGTCAAACAAGAGCATCTAGTTTGGTTTCCTCCATTAAACAACTCAAAGAACTCTTTGTGATTTTTTAACAAGAGCTATCACATGCCTCTTTTACAAAGAGATCGTTTTTTCATATAGGGATTACAGGTGGCTAGAGGCAAGTAATTCTGATGTTATCTTCTACTTGTTGAGCTGAAAGAAGTAATTTTGGTTTCACTACCTCTTTCACTGAGATAACTGACTTGACCCTGACTGAGCTCTTTAATCTGCTAAAATAATATTACACCTATGGGATTTCCAGCAYATTGTTCCAAGATAAGATAAAGAAACACATAAAGCACTAACAGATAGAAGAGATCTGTTTGGAATAGCCTTCTCTCATTTATTTATGCTGCTTTACATGCAATACTGCACATAGTTCTTCAAGCTAATTGAATATTGTAAAGAAAATACAAAAATGAGAAACAGAGTTCTCATCCCATTCATGTATTTTAGCAAGGCCTTTCCTGAGAATTTTATGTCTAAAGCAGCATCAGGTACTATTCCTGTACTATTTGATTTGACAGACAAAAAACCAAGAGTCCATGTAACAATTCCTTCCTTCCGACCAGAACTTTCTATAAAACACCTAAACAACAAGCGTTTTTCAATCCAAAAAGGTTTAAAACTAATCATGCCCGTTAAACCAAATTGTTGATACCATTTTTGTAGTCTACTAAAGCAGGAGAAAATACTGTCAAACTTTAATTATGAGAAAAAAACCCCAACAGAACATGCAACCACAAGTTACACATCCTGCTGAGAAATGCATATTTGCTGCAGCAAAACAGGCTCCAGGCTCAAAATTTCAAGCACTTTGTGAAAACTTTGTCTCTTATTGACAATCTTTGCTTGAACAAGGCTCTGGTGGAGCATGGCAGATTCAAGTTTCTTTGGCTAATGCAGAGGCTTGGTTTCCATGGCCAACATCTCCTCAAGAGCTCCATGACCTAGAGCATCTGGTAACTTCTGAAGCAAATTGTTCCACACCCTGAGATTGAGGCTATTTCCAAGACAAAACATGTCATATCAGAAAAGTCATATGTTAATGTTCTCAAACAGAGTTTATTTGTCTTTTTTATTTATTTTGCAGTTCATACAATGACTCAAGGAATACCTGAATTTTTCATTATTAATTTTTTATGTCACCTGCAGTATCTGTATTTCAGGTCAAACTTTGAGAGCTTTGGATGGTCACCATAAATGGCCTGTATATAGGGAGTGGAAAGGATGAGAAACTTTAATTCCTTTTACTGTTGTTTCTAAAGATGACTGCACTTGCTTAAATGCAAATATCTCCAGCAGTCCTTCTCTTCCCTTTTAATGCACTAGATTACATAAAATGCAATGTTTTTTCAGGTATTTCTTCCAAAAAGCATCTCTTGCAAAGAGCAAAGGTCTAGCAAAGTGATCACTGTTTTGGAGACTGCTCTGATGAAGTTTTTCAGATCAACTTTGCCTTGTTCCACTGCAGTATTTTTGTGAAAATAATTGAAAATGAACAGACATAGAAAAACCAAGGGATTTTCCATCCCTCTGAGGCTGGAAGTGACTCTGCTGTTGTCCATCATACTCCATGAGCTGAAAGGAACCAACATCCCCACTAGACTCTTGTAAACAGAAGACGCCTGAGACTGATGCACAAATGCGATATTTCTCACTTAATAAAAGCATGATTTGATAAACGTTTGCAGTAGTGTCTGACCAGAGCTTGAGTACACACAGGCCTACTTTCTTTTTCAGATATGAACTGAGGGTAATAATCTGGAATACAGAGGATGTCATTCTAGAAGATGAAAATATATTTACGGGGCAAAAATCAAGTGATATCTATGTAAAAGGGTAAGTTCTTCAGCACTCATCTACAAAATGACATGCAATATTTCATTCAAAAATTGGGGGAAAAAACTGTGTTGTGAGAATATTCGTTAAGCTACTTGGTGACCTTGGCACTTTGCTCTAAATGCCTGCCCAAATTACTCATCCGTATTGGATACTGCTTCCTTTTTTTCCTGTTTTATTTCCTCTGAAAGTCAAGTAACTATAAAATGACACTAGTCATTAGTTCCTACTCAGGCAGACATGGCACAAAACAGGAACTAAGCTCACAGTTTAGCAGAGAGAGATCAAACACTTACAGAACTTGAACTGTAAGAATTTGCACAGATGCAGAGAGGTTTGATATAATCAGAGAAAAGGGCATTATAACTGCATTAGAAACAAGAAAGCAGGTGTTTGCCAGGCTATTTCTATTGGAAATATATTTTAACCTCATATGGGGAGTGTGTGTGTGTGTGAATGACCATGGTCATACTGAGAACATCACATGGGCACTTTCTGCTCTCCATCTCCTTCCTTTCCTGAGATTGTAGTAGGTTACTTCTTAAATCCTTGCCTATTTTGGAATACTGCTTTGCATTTTCTGCTTCTGAGAAGAATTTGAATGTGGGTGCCAGGGAGGGCTGGGAGGAAATTATGGCATAAGTGGTAGCACAAAGTACGGAAAATCTCAGGTGCCAGACTGGTCTTGTATTTCTTGCCTTTTCCCACTACTAGAGAGTAAGTTTAATATGCCAGTATGAACTGTGTTTCAGAGTAGCAGCAGAGTAGCTCTGAGAGCACAAATTTGAGGAATTAAATAGGGACTCAACCTTTGTGCTGAGCTATGTGATAACATGAGGACATCACTATCAATGTCAGAGTGGTCTGACAGAGAAGCTAGGAGTGGGAAACTTTTTTACTTCTGTGCCTTAATGATGAAGACACGATCTCATTATGTTCAGACAGTGCATGTGGCACCATATATGTCACCAGGCATGGATATGCACTTGGAGCAGTGCCATGCTTCAGATGGTTACCATTTTTCAAAATTCCTTTTTGAAATATTGGGGTTGCAGGGGAAAAGCCGCTCTGTAGATACAGCACAAAAATGCTAATATTTACTCGAGCTGTGATAAATCATCTTCAGAACTAAAACATACCTATCTGGATCATCACCTTAGTGGAGCTCTTCAGAAGAGGAAATTATGTTTACAAAAGTGTTGTCCTTTGTACCATAGCACATCCAATATTGTGCACACTGTGGCAGAAACCAAGAGGAAATCACAAAAAACCCAAGAGCTATACTAATGCCATGTTTATACCTGCAAATAGCAATTGCAAAATATTTAGGCTCTAATACTGAGCACTGAAATCAGTCTTGAGACATTGACACATGATTTATTAGTGTGGCACAACATCAATACAGGATGATTAATGCTGGATAAATGACTGATGCTGTCACTGCCTGTCCCAAAGAGGTGTCCTGGCCAATAGCAAAGGGCCAGCTGGTATTTTGGGGTCTGAAATAAAAACCATGTTCTCAGTTATTGATCACCACTGGTCATTACAGCAGCTTGTGTCCCAGGATCCCTGGCCCAGGGCTGTTGCTGCGTGTCACAGTCCTGAACAGTGTGTTGTCTCTTACTGGTTAGGGAGAAATTAGTAAATAGTCAAGCCTGTAACCAAGTAACAACTATTACAATTCAAGATCCCTTGGTGACAGTGATGCTTTCCACTGTGTGCTTGCTGTAGGTGGATAAAAGGCCTGGAAGAGGATAAACAGGAGACAGATGTACATTACAATTCCTTGACAGGAGAGGGCAACTTCAACTGGCGCTTTGTGTTCCCGTTCCACTACCTCCCGGCAGAGAAACAAATGGTGGTTAGTAAAAGAGAAAACATATTTTCCTTGGAAAAGACAGAACGTAAAATACCTGCTGAGCTGGTGCTTCAGGTGTGGGATTTCGAAAGACTCTCTTCAGATGATTTCTTGGGTAAGTGTGCAATGGATCTGCCTGAACTTCACCTGAGGCCTCACCAGACCTGCGTTTTGCAGAGGTGTGCGCAAAGTGGTGTCTGGGCCCCAACTTTTGCTTGTCTTTTTCTGAAGCATCACATTGCAAACTTACACGTTTCTTGTAGAGTCAATAATTAGGAATCAGATGAGACAGTGCCAGGGCAACACAAATGGCAGAGTACAGAGAGTACAGACAGATCCTCAGCTCTGACACTTGGGCCCAAGCTGCTGCACTGCTCCATGTATCTCATCTGGAAGCTGCAGTTTGAATGTCTTTGTGTCTGTGTGGTCCCTGAGTATTGTCACATTATCTCTTTCTCCAGGTACTCTTGAATTAGACCTGAAAGGGTTCCCTCGAGCAGCAAAGACAGCCAAGAGCTGTGACCTAGGCACAGTTATGGCAGCAAGTGAAGAAAACAAGATCTCCATATTTCAGCAGAAGCGCGTCAGAGGCTGGTGGCCTTTCATCAAGGCTGGGGAGCTCACGGTAAGCAGCTCACCACAGATGAGCAGCTTTTCTCTGGGACTAATATGATCTGCTGAGATCATGAAACAGATGCTAATTTTGGATTTTGAACAACCACCACTGGCAATCCATAGGACTCCTCCAAATGCTTTAGTGGTTCTCCATAGATTCAGTTCAGAAAAACCCAGACAACTGAGCACTGAAGTGTCTTTTCAGGTGCGTTCAGTTCCCTGGGGAGACACAGACCAAGAGCTACAAGCTACTTTCCTGTAGTATAGCCTTCTACAAATTCACCTGCTTTGGTCCTTTTTTAGGGGTTTCTCCCCCTGTCTCTAGAGTTTCATTGATTCTCCAAGGGTTTTCCCAAACCTCACCATTCCTTCACCTTTTTGTCTATTCCAGCAAGAAGAACGTTTTAATAAAAAGTACCATTTTCAAGTTCATTGCCTTTTTCAGCTTGAAGCTGACTGTGTACTTTCCATGGATTTAGTGAATGTATTCCAATCCTAAATCCCGGATTTGTTTCCCTGTTCTCAACTCTAGTACAATTGATTCTCTTTCTCCCAGTCCTCTTTGATCTCTCCTTTGCTTCCACATTTACGCCTTTTATCTGCATCCCTCTTTCAGCCTTGTCTTGTGCTGAATCCCAGCCAGTGGCCATAGATTAACACTTTAGATTAATACCATCCACAAAGGTATAGGGTAGGAAAATAACAAATACATGAAAAGCCATTTGTCTGTTTTTCATCCATCAYAGATTCTATAAAGCTGATTTGATTTATCCACTCCTAATTGTTACTGGAATCTTTAAATCCCATCATCCTTTTGTAAGCTMAGACCCCACAGCTCAATGGCTCCAGCACTTGTKACTGGATGAATTTCCCTCTGCTGACAGACTACATCTGATCCATGTTAGCAACACAGCTTCCAGCTTGGATATTCAGCTCCACCAGGATGTGTGATAGTAGAAGACGTCTTCTCAGATGAATTACATTATAATTTAGAAAGCAGAATATATATTTATGGGTCTGGAAGAAAATATCTTACCTCTCTTTCCTCATGGTCCTTAAACCTTGTGCCCAGGTTTTCCTTTGTGCTTTCTCTTCAACTGCAAATACTATCTTATTTTCCTGAATCAATTTCCGTTGCCCTCAGTTGGTTCCATCATTTCTCCACGAGACAAATCCTGCTGTGAATTTGTGATAATAACCCAGGATTGGATGCTTTCATATTATCTCTCTGATCCAGGGCAAGGTGGAAGCCGAGTTTCACTTGGTCACAGCAGAAGAAGCCGAGAAGAATCCAGTAGGCAAAGCTCGAAAGGAGCCCGAGCCCTTGGAGAAACCCAAGTAAGTAGGAGCATACCCACTAAACACACTGGGGTAGGGGCATTCAGCAGGAGATGGGGAAGGGCAGGTCTCCTCGCTGCTCTCCTGGATTTTCTTCTCTTTCCTGCTGTAATCTTCAGCAAGTAATTTGTCCAGCTTGTACTTGTCCTGGCTGCTGGCACTGCTGCTGGCAACATCTTTCAGGTTTGCTGAAATGTCTTCCTCTGGAAACCCAAATAAATGGCATTGCTGAATATTTGTCCTCACCTAGAATTCACACATGAGCTCACTCCATAGCCGACCTGGCGCATGATGACATGTTAAATCATCATAATTTACACATACAGCCAAATTTGGTCACCTATAAAGATCTCTGTTTGGTCACCTATAAAGATCAGATGGATTGTATTTATTATATTAATAATCGAATCATTTAGGTTGCAAAAGATCTTTGAGATCATTGAGTCCAACCATTAATCCAGCACTTCCAAGTCCACTACTAACTCATATTTCTAAGCATGACATCTACATGTCTTTTAAATACGTCCAGGAACGGTGACTCCATCACTTCCCTCGGAAGCCTGTTCCAATGCTTGACAGCCCTTTTGGTCAATAAATTTTTCCCAATATCCAGTCTAAACCCTCCTTGGAGCAACTCGAGGCCATTTCCTCTCATCTTATCACCTGTTACTTGGGAGAAGAGACCAATTCCCACCTCRCTACAACCTCCTTACAGGTGGTTGTAAAGAGCAATAAGGTCTCCTCTGAAGCCTTCTTTTCTGCATGATAAACAACTCCAGTTCCCTCAGCTGCTCCTCATAAGACCTGTGCTCCAGACTTTTCACCAGTAGCATTGCCCTTCTTTAGACACACGAAGGATATGACTTTAAAATTTAATCTCTAATTTTATTGTACTTCATACTTGAAGAAAGACAATGCTTATTTTTCATCATAAGACTTTCTAATGAGGACATTTTAAGTGTTTCAACAAAAGCAAATTATCTAGAAGGAGCAGGGTTTTTTTCAGTATTTGTCACATTAAAAAAATCAGCTGAGTATTTGCATGCAGAAAAAAAGTACTTTTAATCTATTTTGGCTCAAGTGCTTTGTTCTACTAAAGCACTTGAGCACTTTTTTTAATGAGCTAGATAAAAAAAAGAGCGAGAGAAATGGATGTTGTATTTCCTGCTACCAAAACTCCTAAAAATCAATTGCTAATCATAATGGTAAACATTACACATTCTGTTTCATTTTGTTGGTTTGAGATATATCTCAGGACAAACATAAAAAAGGAGGAAGCAGCACAAAGGAATTGCCAATTGAAAATTAGAGGTGTCAGAGCCTTGTTTAAAACTAACCTTGGAAAGACTTTTATCAATCATTTCACCCAACACCTTTACCCAAAGGCAGGATGAGATTTGCCTGACAGGTGTCTGCCTGAAAGATTCCCAGTAATGGAAACTAAAGCATTATCTTTCAGAGGAGAGAGGACTGGGATAGCTCTGAAATACATGTGGCGGAAAGCAATCAGCCTAGGGAGTTTTAAGAGGGAGTGTCACGTGTAATAGAAGGATTACATGTCCAGAGGCTTGTCAACAGGATGCACAAGGCACTGTCTCATTTTCCTCTCAGTTTTTGAGACCTGGCTCATGCACCCGTGGCTGCCTGGATCTCCAGGGCTCCCTGCATTTTCAGCTCAAGGGCATTTTACCTGCAAATTTGCTGCTGGGCCAACAGGTTGTCACTAGCCTTGTGGCCCCTTCTCTGCTGCACAGCCTGGAGGTGTTTTGACCCAGAAGCCACAAAACCAGGGTCTTCCTCCAGATCTTGCACTGAGTAATCAGTGGTTTTTGTGGTGAACTACACAGCCAACACATGGCTCAACATAGTTCTACTCTTAATTGAGATGTATGCCTCAATTAAATCAAAATTAGAGTGGAGCTAGTATCGCTTGACACTACTCATCTCAGAAGCAAAATACTCAGGCTCCTTTTGTAGCTGCTCATGGTGCAGGTGGGGCAGTCATCCCATTTACCTACCACATATATCCTAAGATGTGAGCTGGGGAAAGAAATGACTTGTCCACCAGAAGATGCTTCCTTTCCCCATGCAGACAGCCCATGAGTAACCAGACTGAGCACCTAGGTTTTAAAATTACACAAAATAAATCCAAAGGTTACTAAAGCAATATCAGCATGTGAATACTAAAAACTATTTTAGCTAGGCACTCACTCACTTGAAAGAAAATAAACTTACAGTTGAAGACATTGCAAGCATCAGTTTTATTAAAGATACTAAAGTTTACCAGCTCAGTGCCCCCACGTGATGCAATATGTGGTTCGTATGTGCAGAGTAGTCACAATCAGCTAGATGATAAAAGGTAATTGATTCTGCCCTTCAAATGAGTTCTCTTCAGGAAGGAGTGGATATCAAGAACCTTTGTGTCAGGACCTCCAGAACACTATGCCAGTACTGGAGGTTCGCTTTTTTTTGTTTTTTGCTCATTGTGTAGGAACACCCACAGAAACAGAGAAATGTTCAGATTGTTTTGCGTAATTTTTTTTTAATTAAGAAACAAAATATTTTCAAAAGCGAAATTATTTTCTAGGAGCTATAGACAATAGCAGACTCTTTAATGTACCAGAGCAAAGGAGGACAAAGATTAAAAGTCTGTGAGCTAGAGAAAGAAACATGCAAATGAAAAATAAGGTGCAATGAGTGTAATTTCCTGCTGGCTGAAGCACTATGAGGTTATTCATCTTTTCATCTCTGCAAATCCAGACAGGATGCCTTTCCGGATGCAGTCTGTTATAATAAATGCACTGCTATAACTGGTACTGAATTCTATTGCCTACGTTGCAAAGGAAACAAATTAAATAAGCAACAGTCTGGCTTTTTCCCCACCCACCTTTAAAGGATATTAAAAGTCCTTAAGCGGTTGGTACATGCAGACTAAGGGCCTTGTTACTCAAGTAGTTTTATTCTGCAGAGCGTCCAGTTTTTTAATAATTCCTTTTAACCTGGAGGGCTTATTTGGTGTTGTATTTCTGAGTAATTTCCACCCCAGTACAAAACCCAGTCTTCAATTAAAAGTTATTCAGTTGGCCTTTTAGATTTACAGGCTTTCTGTCACATTGGCATTCACTTCCACATGCTGAATGCTGAGTTCACCAGATAACTAAGACGTTGCTTAAATTCCTGAAACACCTTCCTGGAGTGAGACACAGCCATGGCTTTTTGTGACCCTCAGTTAATTTCATTCTCCTAATTGCTGCACCATCTGCACTATTACAGTGACATTGGATAAGAAAGAAAACCTGCCCCAGTTTTGCAGGTGKTAATGTTGCTCCACACCAGTGCATWCATCAGGTCATCCTATCATACGAAACTGACGGATGCTGCCTTGGGTAGGGCTGTTGGAGTCAGAGGCACAGTGCCCCCCCAGTCTGGGTGTCATGCCAGAGGAGAGACTAGGCCAACATT
This sequence comes from Amblyornis subalaris, assembly GCA_018881555.1. Taxonomy (NCBI): domain Eukaryota; kingdom Metazoa; phylum Chordata; class Aves; order Passeriformes; family Ptilonorhynchidae; genus Amblyornis; species Amblyornis subalaris. Next base: position 5,691,811 of record JACAXG010000017.1, on the reverse strand, counting down.
TTTCCTAAGTAGAACATTGTTTTCCTCTCTGTATGCAGTCAGCTTTGTTGTRCAGTATGAAGAAACTTCTGGGTATGGAGGAGAACACAACATGAGGCAACATTTGGAAAAAACTTGAATCATGGGATGCAGATATTCTCCACTGGAAGAAGGTGGCTCTTCTTTATGTACACAGGCAAAACATCTGGGTTTCATTTCAGCATTTCATGTTTTCAGAAGGCCTGTTTTAAATTTCCTTCTGAAAATACACCATTTTGGGCCACATGCCAGATCTCAGCTGGCTCTGATTATTATGGCACCATGACTATCACTGTGCAATGAAATTTTTTGTAGTGGCTCATTACCACTTTTGTGATGCTAAATTCCTTGAAATTATTAGAAAGCTTTTGTACTCAAGTTCATAGTGCCTGCATTTCTTCTTTAGGGTTTATCATGATTTTGTTTGAAATTTTGAACCCTATATCGTGACATAAATTGGAATATTTATGAAGTGTGAGCTGGATTTTTATCACAAGTGGTGTGTGGAGCTTAGGTTCAGGAACGGGTGGAAGAAAAGTGACCCAATAGCTTGTGAAACTTATGGACATTCCCTCTAATCTCTGTAGTGGCTTCCCAGGATTTAAATGTTCTCTTTAGACTCAAATATATATTTGCAGTGGGATAACTTTGGAAAGACATGGATCCGCCCTTAAAAAAGTTTTTCTTTTTCTTTCTTCCCCTTTAGCCGACCAGACACATCCTTCTCTTGGTTTGTAAATCCTTTCAAGTGTTTGTATCACCTGATCTGGAGAAATTATAAGAAGTACATCATCATCGGCATAATTCTGCTTATTCTCATTGTCTTCCTGGTTCTCTTCATTTACACACTGCCAGGTGCAATTAGTGAAAGGATAGTTATAGGAAAGGGGTAGATAATGGCTGTCATTGTAGTCAATCAAAAAAGAAAACTTCCACTAAATAAGTCAGGCAAAAAGAATTAATTAACCTGAAATACACCTCAATCCTTGTAAAAAGAAAAATAACTATTTGCATCAGAAACTGGAGATCTCAGAATATTTGAATGTCTTCTTTGAACGCTCTTTCAGACCCAACCTTAATGTACATTATCATTAATGTACATTAGTGTACATTAATGAKGTACATCATTACTGCTGCATCTTTATTAACATTATTATTGAAAGTGTTGTTATGTACCTAAAACTGAGTTTAAAAGTAAATTCCTCAATGCTATGCAGAAACTGATTTGTTAGTCAAGTATTTATTATTACAGGTAAATGATTAAATATTAACGGCAAAATCTGTACAGGAAGATAAATGTATAATACAGTCTTTGCATCGTTTTGTAATTAATTATTTTCACTGTTTTTCAATAACCTTATAATGGCATGATTATTTTTAGATAAAAGGTGTTATTAAAAAAGGTCTAAGGTTAAATCGTCTCAGTTGGTGTCATGTGTAGAATTTATCCCACACCTCTCAGTAGAAACGCTGTGCTCTATAAAAACATCTCACACACTCATAAATGAAGCAAGTGCTGGTGACAGGGGGAGATAGTAGCAGGGATTGAAAGAATTTTTCCAGCTGCAATTTGAAAGTGCTGGAGGTCTCTGGAGGAGAGAGATCAGGAAGATGAAGACTAATCCTTGGGCATCGTGGTAACAAATGATCCTTGTAAAGGACAGGGAACAGGGAAAATCCTGCTGCTTGAAAAGCAGAGGCAAAGAGCAATGGCAAAGAGAAAGGCTTCAGAGTGGAACAAAGGGTTCCATGAAGGGTTAAAGGAAGCAAGGAGTAAAACCTTACAGAGTTCTCAATGTGAAAATCCTCATCCTACTCAAGAATACATAAAATGTTGCCGCCTATGTCATGCATAAGGCAAGGCTTGCTAACTCAGTGACCCCACTTGGCCTTTAGAGGAGTGGTTATGAATTTGAAGTAGCCATCCAAATGTCCAGTGTCACCCATAGCTGGACCTGTTGTAAAGATGACCTTTGTGAAAATGCTTTCCACCATGCTCCACTCATACAAAGTGTGAGCACCCTTTGCACATTTTAAAGTATCAAAAGGCAAGACAAAGAGATCCTATAAATGCTGATAATTCTGCCAAGTTCAGGGTGCAGGAATAGAAAAGTAGGCAACTTGATAATTCTCAGAGGCCAATTCTAAAGGAAGCTTGCGTAGTACTGTTGGTAACTGGCCTGTTACAGCTGTACAATGAGCTCCTGTGCTCCCCTCTGGCCTACAACACAGGTAGTTGCATTATCCTGGAAAATGGATGTCAGTGGAGCTTCCACAGAGAAGATATGTTACTTTCGGAAAGTATTTTAGAGGCTTATTTTGGATGGGACAACTTGCTCTAAAAGTGTCTTCTTGCCCATTCCATTGATGATAGAGGCAGATGGCTAACGGCAGGCTGAAAGCACCCCATCCCCACCCCATCCAGCAGATCATGACTCCGTTACTCTTCTAAATTTCATGTTCTAAGTATACAATAAATATAACTAAATTATGCAGATATGTGAGTAAATATATTACAACTATACGTGTGGTAAAGGACCACAGTGGATGAGTTTTCCTGTTGATTAACCCTTTAGAAGCATATTTAATATGACCAAGATATTAGAACAGAATTACATGGTTGAATCTGCCCTAGCTGAACATAGCAAGACAGTGGTGTGGAAAGGTGCTGATCACCCTTGAGTCCCTCTTCACCTCACATCCCCCTGCACCAGGCCCTTGGCTGCCACAGTCTCTGCTCACACAGCATGTGTGACACATTCCTCTGAAACGACATGTTTTTCAATTTTGTGCTATTTTGCATYTGAACCTCTATGAAACAGAAAAGAACATGTTTTTACTCCTAGTATGTCTCACCATACCATGAGTTTTGGAAATGCCATTTAAAAGCTTCAATAAGTGCAAATAAAACTATTTTGGTGCAAAAGGTGATAGATAAATATTGACGACTGGAGTATGTTGTGACAACCAAAAAGGCAATGAATCTGAATTTTTTCAGAGTGGTGACACGGGCTTTGTGGTTAATAGAGAGGCAGGTTTATACCAAGGTTGTTGTTATTGTCAAGAGCGCCTATCAGTTTCAAAGGAAAAGAAGAGATCCTTATCCTGAGCAGTTATCTCAACATTAGTCTGCAATTATGCTGGCTCAATTTTGAGGCCAGCTGGTGCAACTCGGAGTTTTATCAACAGGTTCCTGACCACAAATAGGTCATGAAATAGCTGAGTTTACTTTGCGGGTTTGTTGTTTTGTTTTGGTTTTGGGGTTTTGTGGGGTTTGTTTGGGGGGTTTGAGTGGGTTTTTGGTTGTGGGTTTTTTTTTTTTTTTGGTTGGTTTTTTTCCCTAATCTCCTTGAAAGTTAAGATTCTGGAAAAACTGAAGAGTTATTAACTGCAAAGTGATTTCTTTCCTACTTTGAAAAGGTTTGAAGGCACTATGGTTGATGTTCATATGATCCCAGCTCCAGAAGTTAGTTTATCTAAAGCTTTGACACCGGGGTGTCTCCCTAYCATTACACCCAGCCCCTGGAGTCTCCCTTTTTACACTGCCTGTATTAGACCATTTCAGGTCAGTCCTGTCACCTTGCAGTAAGTGCAAGATGTTCTCCATTTCCACTCGTGATTTCAACATGAAGAAAGGTGTCCACTACTGCCCAGGATATATTAGGGACATACCAGAAAAAGSAAGGCATCATCCAGACCTCTGGAGCTTATTCCTTACGTAAAGGTTCCCTGGAGCCTATTGTTTAATTATCACCACTCTGCTGGCTGTATAGATAGGAAACAGGTGTATCCATCCTACATGGAATATAATAAATCAAATTGCCATTTCAGTGCACTGAGTTTTTCCACAAAGCACAGAAGTATCTGGTAACTTTGCAGTTGCTGCTGCCTTGGAGGTGTTTGTTGGGAAGATGATTTGCTCAGGATCATAAAGCCAGTGGGGTTGGGGATGTGCAGGGGGTCCCTCCTGCCCTGCTTTCTGCAGAATCTTCTGTGCCTTGCTCCCAGCCTGCAAACTGCACTGGACCCAGCAGATTGGTCTCATACTGACTAATGACTATGTTAAAATGACTTTTATAATTGGAAGAAAGAAATCCCTTGACAAGGTGAAACAAGAATTTGTTTCCTTCAATATTAGTCACAGAAAGGGATTTTGGTTGCCAGGCAGAGCTCCTGATTGCTCTGTGTGCCAGCTGTGAGCTGCAAAAGGATTTTTATGATCTTGGCCGAACAGCCTGTTTGCTGTCAGCTCCAAAGTGCAGAGCACTGCCTCCTTCCAGACTAATTTATACTGATTTTGTTATCAGCTATTTGTGACTAGGAAAAAGCTCAACCCAAGATCTGGTTCCAGCCTCCCAGACATCTGGTATTTGACAACCACCTCTCCTTTCCACTTCTTAATCAATCTCTGTCTCAAAAGCAAACAAATAAATTTTCATGTATTTCTGACAGAAAAAGAATAATTTATAAAAATCTTCTGGACAGCCACTCTTTTAACCACTTCTGTAAGCAGGTATGAAGACTAATCAGAGCTCCATTGATTAGCAGAAACTCTGTGTCTGCTTCCTGGCTGCGTCTGCCATGGCTCCAAGACTCCACATCAGAAACAAAGGCTGCCTTTATCAGGAAAAAGGTGGAAAGATCTCTGGCTGTTCCTTCTCTCCCTCTGACTGAAGAGTGGGCCTGGCTGAACTCCCTGTGATGACATTGACAGTACATTAGCTGGCTAATTCCAACACCCTGTTCTTTCAGAGTTACCTGCTCATCACAACTCAGAACTTTATTCATATCACAGCTCTTCAGAAGGACTGCGCTTGACCCATCAGCATGAGAGAACACTGTTCCCAGCAATGCCTCCTCCTTTTGCTGTGCTGGTGGCTGGTGTTCTTTTCCAAGCAGCTGACTCCTGCCAGGGAGCAACTGGAAAGCTGCAAGTCTAGCTGCTGGCTAGAAGTTGGAGTGAAGGGGAGATGGACAGAGGGGAGGGAAACCACCTCCAGTTTATGTGTTCAGCCTGCATTTTCCCTCACCATTCAGACACTGAAAACATGCCAGGCCTGCAGGTGATATCAAGGTGTTGTAAGACTTCTTCCCCAAATGTCTTTTAAGACAGGCATGTACAGAAATTTGATATCCACTAGTGGGCAAAATTGAGAATGATTGGAGGTTGGGAAATATTGTAATATATATAAAAATATATAACAAATAAAGACCAGGAACTCTTTACATGTCTACATTGCTGGATGGGATGGTCAAACAGTACAGTTTTACTGTCATCACCTTCTTCCAGTGGATTTGTGTTCTCTTAGTTCTTTGCTGTTCTCTGCAGCTCTCATCCAGAAGGGTCTCCGTGTGCCCCCARTCCCTGAACCAGGACAGTCAGCCACTCGGGGATACCACATCTCAGAAGAATCCTTCACCCACTTTTCTACCTGCAGCGTAAGTGGCTACAGCTGGTCCAGCAGCCTCTCAACCCTTCATCCTGGACCAAGGCACCTTGCACCCATGAGCAGTGGTTACAGCTGCAAGCCCCCATTAGGCCAAGGGACATATTTCAGGCACAAGAAAATCTGGATAGGTTTGTTGTGCCCAAAGCATCCTGGTACATGCTGTTTAGCTCTGCACTGGACTTACATACCAGATTTCAGAAAAATATTAGGAGAAGAGCCGAATGCAAAGGCTGTTGATACAACATGAGAGACAAGGATTTGTTTGTTTACTTATTTGTTAGTGATGTTTCTTTTTCCTGACAGATAAGCAATAGTTAATCCTCCCCAGAAACTAGCACACAGTTCTAATATACTGACAAAGCATTGGCCTGTCAATATGACTGTAAAGCAAATAAACATCGGCTGCATTTAGTGCTTGTGATGAACTTTTAATTAGCCATAGCAATAAAACCTCACCAAAGCACTTAACAAAACACTTTTCAAAAGCCTCTTGACACTATCATTATGCTCTTGGCTCTTGGTGTGTGAGTAGTTTCACCCAAGAGAGCAGCTTTGCCTCTGACCGACAACTCTCTGGAGCTGGTACCAACAGTGCAGATGGATGCACACAGCTTGTGCAAAAGTGCTACACTATAAAAGCTTCAAAGGCTATTTTAGTGCCTTGGAACACAACTGCAGTGCATACAGTACAGTAAAGTCAATATATTAAGAAAAGAGTGATAATAAGAGCAACCCATTATTAAGAGCATTTGTTCTGCTCAGTTAGCACATTTCTTCCTCTTCAATATCTCTATTTGGAAATGGTTTGCATGTCCCAAGCTCTGCTTTGACTGAATGCTGATAGTATGCAGCTCACACAGATATTCCATCAGCAGCTATGACCACAAAGTGTATTTGCTCATGGCTCTGGAAACTGGATTTTGATGTACTATGACCAGGTCTTCCTGCTCTTGGGACAAGGAGCTGCAGTAGCTATCTGTGAGGAGCACTTATGGACTGGGTATTTAAAATGTGACAGTATGGAGGATGGGTTTCAAAGCCAGGCATTCTGATTTTCCCTCCCAGGGCCATGATAAAGAGTTGAATATTTGCCTTCTCCAGTGCTGTCCATGTGATCCTCGGTCAACATCCATCACTGGTGATAGATGAGCTCTTGAAGGACACACCCACCACAGACCTTTGCAGTGTAGAGTCAACACATGTGCTGAAAAAATAGAAACAGTTGTTGGAGTTTTGGACACGAAAGACTTTTCAGCCTGAAAAGTGAAGCTGGGGTGCTTTGTCAGCATATTTGTTTCATTTCTGTAACATCTGTGACAGGGAGAGGGAAGATGGAAAGGCTTAATGTATTCAACTGTCTTGGTCAGGGCCTTTTTAGTTTGTAAAACCAAAGATTGTGCAGACAGATAAAAAGAGAAAGTTTGGGAAGAACTATATTTGTAGTTCAAATGCCATTACAGCCCTCTAAATTTCCAGTGACTGTAGAGCCCCCACAGCCTCTCAGGTGAAGAGCCAAAGCATCTTTATTTTCAAAAACCTCACTTTCCCCCCCAAACATCTTYGGTTTGGGGGCTGAAATGTTATAGATTGGCTTTAGTGGTTCCATTTCCGTTTAGTGGTTTGAGAAGTCAGCTGGATTTATGGATAGGGAAGCAGAGACTGATGAGAACTTGGTTTTACTGTCTCTGGTTGGACTGTGAGCCATCAATGCCATTTGCCCACCCAGCAGCAGCTGAGTTCTTGCATCAATCTTTGGGAGCATGTATCACAAACACACTCCAGAGTGTGAGATCTTGTGTAGCTGAACTCCTCCTTGCTAAAGTCTTTTATTACTACATCAGACAAATGATTTCCCAGCAGATGTTAGGTTGTTCAAGGTGGTCTTCCCATTGGAGCCAAAAGGAAAGTTGCACTTGTAGATGTCTTGCACCTGTGGTCACTGGGGTGGTGACTGAATTCCCTGTGGCGTCTGGGTCTGTGTCAGACCCCAGACAGTCCATTGCTTATGCCACATGCAAAACCTTTTTTAAGCACAGAATAAAAGAGGTCTGATAGATGCCTTAAAGGTTGTTCCACTTGGATAGTATTAAGATATGGTAGTTTATTCATGGGAAGAAAATGATCTTGCTGCACACAAAACCAAACCCAGGTTGCTGCAATCACATTTCATTATCTTTGCAGAAAAGTGACAGGTTTGACTCTGAATTTACTCCCATTCATTTTGCTACCCCTGAGAGGAAGTTCCTCGTGAGTCCCCATGAGCATCCTGAGGACTCCCAGACAGGCTAGGGGACTAACACCTTGTGAGACAAATATCAATTCTCTATTTGAGTCTGGTCTTGGAAGGGCTGCAGTATTTAACGAGCCCTGCTGATCATGACTTGCCTTGTTAATCGAACCCATCCAACAGGGCTGAAGGACAAGCAGAGCAAGCGATATGAATCCTACCTATTAATTGCCTTTGGATGAGTCCCTGCCTTCAGACCTCTCCTCTGCATCCTTCAAGGGCACAAGGCTTTCCCTGCAGTCCCTGAGCGCAAGACAAGGTTTCCAAGTCAGCTCTCACTCGCTACTAAAATTAAAYGCTCACCATTGCCAAGCAGTCTAAAACTCCTGTTTCTTCTCTCCTGTGCCACCTGTTTCCACTACTGCAAGAGCAGATAAGTCATTCCCTCTTTGGAAGAAAACAACCTCTTGGGTTCTTCTTTCAATTTAAATACTGATGGAGCAAGCTCTTCTTCCACCAGCAATGAAAAGCAGACACACACCTGGTTTATCTGGGCTCATCATTGCTTTTGTGAGGTGAAGTACCCACAGCATGTTAATTACTGAGCCTGTATTATTGACTTTCTTCAGTTATTGGCTSTAAATTAAACTATAAAAACAGGTGGTTCACATCTCTGCAGTCCTTGAGACAGGGAAACTTGCCTGCTTGGAAATAAGTGAAATTTAGTTTCAGAAAATGCATTTTATGAGCAGGTTTGGCAGCATAAATCAGACCCAAATCTGGAACCCAGCTCCTGCACATCCCAACCCACAGCAGAAGCACAGAGAAGGAACCAGCTCCAAATTTCCCAGCTGGTCCTGCTACCTCCAGGTTTCAAAGCAGCTTGATCCCGACAGAAGCAGGCTTATCAACTGGAGCAGGGTGCCCTGTTGGATGTGTAGTTGAGGACAGGCTCTGGCGATGCCAAGGCTCCTCAGTACTGATCAGGGTCCGGGTTTGACAGCAATAGCTCAATCCTACATGCTCTGGTCTCATCTCAGCTCTATGGGTCTGTAGGCAGCTCAGTATATTTTACAAATTTTTCAAAGGCTGTCGTTGATTCAAAACCACTTGCAGTTTCTCTTGTAACTGAATTAAATAAATGATGATCCCTGTATCAGAAAAACAGGCAGTATGGGGTTTTTTCAGTGCTTTTGAGAGAGCAAGGCAAATTTGTCAACAAAAAATGTTCTTTTAACCAATGGCAGCTGGCAAGTACTTCATACATGACAGCTTTTTGATTGCACTGCTCATAATTACATTAACTCAGAGCTTTTACCAGGCTCTTGACTTACAAATGTGCGACTGTGATCTTCTATTTTTTTATCCATCAAAATACCTGTCCTCCCAGCAGGGTAGTAAGGTCTTTTATTCAGGAATCCTTGTGAGCTGGTTTTACTTGCTACCACATACTTCACTGAAAAGGAAGCAAACCAAGTGGGGCGTGTGTGCATTTGCAAGGCATCTGCTGAGCTGTGTGCAGGATGCTGGAGTGCCTCTTGCTCACACCTTGCAAAGCTCCTATTATAAGACTCACCATCAGAGAAGAGCCCCTGAAACATTGGTATGCCAAAGTATTTGTGCTCAATTAACTAACTAACAGACAATATGGTTTGTGTGGTCAATCATCCCTGGCACAGCTTTAATCTGCATTAATCTGAAATTATTCTCTGCCAAAGCATCACACACGAAAGTGGTACTGCTCTTGCTGAACACAGTGGGAGTTGTGTTTCCAATGCATGTGGGGCTTGAGATTGCTAGACTTCAAACAGTCAGCAGACTAAGAGTAAGTAACTTTGCTGCTGAAGGCTTTGGAAAAGCCCTGTGTTGGTTCTCATCAAATATATGTGCTTCTCATAGTTTTGTATGCTGGAGGAAACAGAACCCACAGTAAAGAGAGASCCACTGAGATCAAACGCTCCATGATAAAAAAGCTGCAAGTAGCTTCAGTATTTCACATTTTCAGACTTTTGTCCGGCAGGACTCAAGATGAGGGCTGGAGGAAAAAAAAAAGCCCGCAATAAACCTCCCAGGGGAAAAAAAAAAGGTTTCTCTGAACTCCTGCGGTGTGACTGCAGCCCTGGAGATCAATTTCTTCCATCCAGGCTCTCAGGGTGCAGTTCTGAAGCAGTGAGTGGCGTGGAGAGACATCACCTTGGAGACATGAAGGCAGGGCCCCCACGAGATGCCCTGTTTGCACCAGTAAGGTGGTGCAGGCACTGGGAGGCAGAGCAGAAGCAGGAGAGTCAGCTGCTTGTGCTCACCTCACAACCCCCACTGCAGCACCTCATGTGAGGACCTTACCAGGAGATCTGCAGATGCTTATCCAAGCCTGGATATGAGCTATTACTGCAAATAACACCTTATGGGACATACTGAGATGGGCCAGGAGATGCCATGAGTAATTTTTAGCAGTCGGTGGCTGCAGAACTGAACCCTCCTAGTCAAGAGCATCTCAATGCTGGAAGAAGGAACAAACAGCATACAGTACAGCAATTCAGAGGGACAGTGGGGAGAGATCTCCTGAGTTCAGATTGTGTTGCAGCACTGACCTAGAACAAGCTGTTTCAATAAAGCTACCAATCAAACCATCACAGTTATGAGATGTGGCTGTAGGTGCAGCTGGATCCAAGTTTGGTCCCAGACTTAGTCAACGGTTTATGTCTATAGGGTTACTTAGGCACAATCAATTCTTTATATCCCTTGGGTAAGATTTCAGAGTTTAGCATGCGAGCATCTCTCAGCCTTGAGCGGTAACCTTGAGAGGCATCCCTACACAAGCGGAGATCCTGTCTTGCAGCCTGCTGCCCTGCAGGAGAATCCAGTGGATCCTGGGCTGCCTGCTATTTATGGAGTAGTGTGATTGACTTCGTCATATTTACATACCAGCTGTATTTTGGGTTGGCACGTGCTCAACTAGCCCTCAGCTGTTGAACAAGATTTATGGCCCTTAACTATTGTGTTGTTCTCTGTAAGCTAGACGTGGCCACCACGACCATCACTGGTGGCTATTGCATGAGCAGGAAAAGGGGGAGAGAGAAGCACACTGTCACAGTCAGGGAAGTGGTAAAACCCTTCAAAGAGTTTGAGGCACTCAGAACGTGTGCTTTCATAGTTATTTAAATCAAGGAAAAGTTTGCTTTCTGGTAGTGACCAAAGTAATGCAAAACCTTTCAGTGGCTTCCTCTGTACCCTACAGCCCAATAAATAAACAGATATTGACTTCCCAGCAAGCCCCCGTGAGTGGTGTGTGGGCAGGTGTGGGAATGAGCAGCTTCTGCATTAGTGATGTAGCTCTTGGTCCCTGTAGAGAGATAAAGCTCAGGAGGGCCATGGGTTTCCCATGGTGTCTGTACCATAAATGCATCTTACAAAGTATGAGTCATAGGAATTCAGAAGAAAAGTCTCAGCCTAAGAAGACTCCAGAACTGAGGGGCCACCAGGGAGAACAAGGGAGCTCATATTATATTTGCATGTTATCCCTCCAAGCCTGTCTCCAAAAGACAAGAAGGGAAGATGTCAGAGCAGGTGATCCAATAGAACAACAATCGGAGCCACCGAGGCTGCCTTCCTGTTACAGGGAAGGACTGACATGCAGAATTCAAACGCACTTGGAAAGGAGGCCCATCACAGACAAAAGGAGCAAGAGCTCAGCCACAGCCATCATGGGAGGTCAGGGCTAAGACCTCAGGGGTCAAACCCCTTTAGGGTTCAACACTGAATAGCAGCAGGCAGGAAGGTGAGTGTCAATGCCTGAACTCCTTTCTGCTCTCCAGCTGAGAAAATCCTCAGGGCATTTCAATGACTACCAGGGAGGAATGTTTCTGCACAGGTAGGCCTTGAGGTTCGTTTCATTTATTCTGCCTTTGTCTTCTGTAATCTTTCCCCTAATTTAAGTGCAGCTACCTTAATTTGGCTTTGCTGGAATAAACGTGTCATGTTGTCATTCCTGCCTTGTTTTGTTAGAAGTCTTGGCAAAGTGAGAAGCCTGTGCATCAGGGGAATTAGAGATGTGCATAGGCAGTACCAGTGGGACTTGCCACCCAGGACGAGTGACGCTGTGCCTCGTGCAGAGCTGCAAAGGCAGCTCATTAGGCAGTTTTCCCCAGGAGTTCCACCTCCCAGACAGAAATCCCTCTCCAGCAGATGAGGGACAGCTTCCAGCTCCAGGCACCCTTCTCTCACCGTCTGCTCTTGGCACATGCCTCACTTTTCAGAGGGAATGAAAAGTTTTATGCAAGGCAGTCCCCAAAACACTCGTGTCTTTCCTCCTACAGAATTTATGTTCTGTGTTTTGATTCTGTGAGATCACTGCCCAGGCCCAGCACAACTGCCCCAGCGGTATCTCTCCTCATATGAGCTGCACTGCCTCATTCAGCCAATGTTTGAGCATGACCTATCTGAGTTAACTATGAAGAAAGGAGGAAATTATCTTACCTCTCTATTTGACCATGGGAAAATACCATTATCCTGCTATCATCATAGGATTTTTTCATCAATCTCTTTTGGACAATATGAGATATCTGTTTCTTTTTCTTCAAATGGTGATATCATTGTCACATTTTCACATCTGTTCCGATACAAATATTTCTTGCATTCCAACTGGGGGTTCAGGGCATTGCTGTTCTTCAACAGTAGGAAAATCATTGCAGAGACTTCAGCAGTCGAGTAGGCTCTTCCAATCTGCTAATTGCTATTATTAAATCTAACTAGCTGAAGAATTAAACTGTGTTGTAAATAGGTGTTTGATTGAAACAAAGCCCATTTCATCATGGAACTTGCCCAGAGACTGGATGCTGGTTCCATGAATGGCAGCAGGGAGCAGATCCTGTTCAGAAAGGCTGACAGGATCTGAACGGCCCTCACCCCTCAGGCAGATGAAGGTGCAGCAGCTTTGTACAGCACTCTGGCAACAGGAGCAGCTGATCTAGTGATCCTGGCAGACTGACATCAAATAGATGGCAAAGGCTTGTGTTTCATCTCAGTTTTCAAATGCAAGAAGAGTGTTTGAAGCTAGAAGAGATAAGGGCCTGAGACAGGTCCAATACCAATTATTTGCATTACTTTTTCATTTATCTTAAAAGGGAAAAAAAGCCACATGTGAGACATTAAAGGCCTTGTGAGCCTTGCACATACTGTCGGAAGTACCAATAGAAGGAACTTCAACACTTGAACAAACATCACTTATTTGAAGAGCCATTAGGGACTGAGCTCGATTCCCTGAATGCAGAGTCTTTCTGTTTAAGAACCACAAAATGCAAATGTCTGTTGGGTATACACTGAGGTTTGGGTTTTTTTAAAGTAGGTCCTCCAATTTGGATTGGATGATTGGGAACAGCAAAGACTGCAGTTTTCCCAAACCAAATCCTTCCAGTCCATCTTAGCAATGGAGCCAAGTGAAGTGGTAGAACACAAAATTTTGTTGCTACTTGGGCTGAAAGTTTCACTAAAGCTCAGGTCCAGGGAGATTTTCCCAGCTGGAAAATTTCATCTCCAACAGTTACAAACGAGCAAACTTGCAAGTGCTGATAAGGCAAATTGTAGGATTAGAAGGATCCTGTCTTCAGAGCAGGTGAGTAGGTCATTCCACATRATTGGAATCACTTTGATTCCTTGATTGCTTCTTATCCTACTCATCCTGGGATGGAAGTGGGTATTACTCCTTTCTGCCTAGGAACCTGGCATATATTTCAAGAACTTTTTATGGTTACTGAGTCATTGACTCTCAATGTATCCAGTTGCATCAGCCTAGACCTCATTCCTGCTGAACAGGGCAGCAGGGTAACCTCAGGGGCTGTGTAGTCTAACTGCCAAAGTCACCGTAATAATTAGGCTGGTGTGACCTGCCCAGCTGTATTGCTTGTGGAAAGGTGGGGGGAATCAGGCAGATCCAGTCACTTGCTCTGTTGTCCATGTTTCTTAGGCATGTGCTGCAGCCAGCCATGGAGAAGGAAGAAAATGGTCAAAGAAATTAGTTTATTTTCTCCATTGTTAATCCCAGTGGATCTATAAAGCTGTACTCAAAGCTTTCCAGCTGAAAGGTGCTTTGGGAACATAAGAACAGATGTGCACAATACWCTGAATAGTAGAAGATATCTTATTGTATCAGGATACTTCTACATCTTTTTTACTCCAGCATATCATTATATGCAGAGTGACCTTTTGGACTATTATATGCAGAATCTGAGCAGAGGAGATAGTAAGAAAAAAGATCTTCTAAGGTTTCAGAGAGAATTTGGACACTTCAAAGACGAAGAAAGGGGCAAACATGACTTATTTGCATGTCATCTATAKTCTATGTCTTACCCTGACCTCAGGTCAGATGGCAATTACTAAGTGAACTCTGTAGATCAGACACAAAATATACCACATGGCAGCATCCCCCAAAGACTCTCCAATGCAAACTCAGCCTCCCACCTCTGTTGGTAATGGATTACTTGTGACAGGCTGGGGAGAAGATTGATTATTGTTATAAATTATTTCATGATCCCTCTTCTGGTGCAATAAAAGGCAGTGATTCAACTAGCCAAAAAGTGGTGAATGAAAAGAAATGAAGGACTTAATTAAGAGCAATTCTAGATCAGAAGTTTGTTAGTGAAATATTTTTTAATCCATTTAAAATTTCACTCGGTTCTTTTTATTTCTATGAAAGTCAGTAGAATGACACCAGCATTCCACTGTGAAAGGCTGCACCTTGACTAACCATAGACAGTGAAGCTTTTTTGAACAGTCAATTTCATTTTTAATGTGTTCTTTTATTTAATAAGATTAATATTTTCCCACATTTTCTACAGAGTACTACAGGTTTTTTAACTGTGTCAATGCAGCATGAAAATATTCCAAGGCTGGAGGAGAGGAAATGTGTAAGAGAAACTGATTTCTATTAGTGGAAGAAATTAATATACTGACTGTAAAATGGATGCTATGTTTTCTAGAGGGAAATTGAAAGTGGATATTAAAAGAGTATAGCTACATATTAATTCACATTTAAAGAGTTAGACACTCTAGTTAAAAAGAAATTTTAAGAAGAAAATGGGATATTCCATTAAGCAAGCCCTGAGAGTGACCCACCATGGAAGAGTCTCAGAAGACAAGTAAGCGAGGTCCATGAAGACATGAAGGGAAATGGCAGCACACACTATCCCAGAACCAGGACTTGAGCACTGGCCCCATCTGTCCAGCCCTAGTCTTGAGCTCAACACCTAAACTCGCAGTGTAATGCATGAATCGTATTCCACAAATGCCACAGGTGTAAATAAGAATAGTGCCCTTGTGTTTTCTCAGGCACTACTTGGAGAAATGCTTGACTCCAGAGCTAACTTTTTTCCTCCGTCATCTTCCTCCTTGCGCCTCTTACAGCCCATTTGATGGAGTTGGCAGTGCTGATATCTTTGTGCCCTTGTCACATGAGCTTGTGGGGAAAAGAGGAGGCTGTGGTCCTTCCCTGCAGATGTACATTGCAGGGGCCACCCCTTTGAGACAGGCAATGAACCCATAGCTCAACCAAACTGTGTGCTTCAGTCTGAGTCATGTAACACCCACTGGACACAGCATTATAAAGTAGCAAGAAAGACCAAATTAATCCCTCATGTATCACCGTGGACAAAAGAGCTCATAATTTTCCAGCACTGAAAATTCAGGAGGGACAGAATGCCAATAAAACCTCCTTCACAGCACCAAATTTCTTACATCTTAATTTCTTTCAGTGAGCAGTATCTGGCATTCATTGAGATGCTGAAATTTRTGAAATTTACTTTTTACTCTGAGTTTGCAGCATTATGTTCTTTTACCAGAAAATTCAGCTAGTAAATATGTCTACCTCTTTTTTTTCTTCTCTCTCGCTTCTGAGGGTAGGAGAAAGGAAATCAGCAAAAGTTTAAGTGAAAGGCAATGAAATGTTCAAGAATGGAGCAGAGAGAAAAAGGTGTATTATGCTAGGAAAAAGGGGAAAGTACATGTCTGGAAAATGTGGATTGTGGAAAGCAAGACTGCACAAGTGGCTTTCCTTCCTGGTGCTGAGACACAATACACATGTTTTCTCATCTGTATCTCACACATTATTCAGAACAAGTGATATGGCAGGTGAAAAGTGCTCTAGGAGCTAATAATCAGGTAAAATGTTTTTGATCCAGGGAGATCTGATGAAGGAGAGGTGCTTGGGAGGCAGAATAAGTGCATGTGGGAGGTCTGCTGCCCAGTCCCAGGTGTGTGACTGGTCTTCTGGTGATTTGGGTCAGCTGCCTCCCGCTATCCCAACAAAAGTTCGTTCTGCTTGGAAGTTTGTGACTTGTTCTTCCTTGCTTTTAATTTTCCTCTGTGGAATTTTTTTCATTTGAAAATCCAACATAATTCTTATGTTTTTCTGTCCTCTCTAACTAGATTTGAACCCTTTCACACATTGGACTACAGTGAAAAATGTGTGCTTAATAGAGTTTCCATCTCTTTCTATCTCCTGTGCACAGAATTCTTGGAATTTGACGGAAATAATGTGATTCACGGTCCCACCTGAATTTCTTTTTCTTTTATTTTCCCCCCACTATCCTGGCTGAAATAATGTCTATTTCACAGTCATGAAATAAAGCATATTGATATAGCTCCTTTAAAATATCAGTATGAAACGAAATCTGCTTTCCTGTTCTCTGGATGTGTTTGGAGAGCAGCTCATGAGGAGTGCTGCACGGAAGGAGCCGTTTGCAGGGCACAAACTTCCCCCCAACCTTGGCCACCCTGGGACTGCTCTGGGCACATCTGAGTGCCTTCTGCTGGCACCTCCACCATGGAGACCTGGGGCACAGAGATCAGGCACCACTCCTCGGCCTGAGCACCCTGCTGCCCTTGTGGACACGCTGCAGCCCRTGGCGGGCCCAGTCACCCCATCACCGGGCCAGAGGCAGTCCAGCTGCAGCGTGTACATAACACCAAATCTTCAAAGACTTAAACGTGATTGTGCTCAGCTTTGCCCTTCTGACCATCTTCTAGAAAGTTTCAGCCTTGAACCTACATCTTTCCTAAAAGGGATGGAGATTTATGAACATGGGTGGGTCATGAGCCACAGACAGGTCTCAGACATGACTTTATCCTCTATTTCCCTCCAGGTCACCTATTTAGGTGTCCTGTCTCCTTTCTGTGCTACACTTTCGGTGTCTCACTCCCACCCCCCCTTACTGCTCATATTCCTCCATCCCACCACATTTATGTAACCATAAATGATACTTTTTGGAGAGAGAACTTTAACGTCTTTTGTCTGGTGGTCCAATAGCAAGCAGAAGGTGCCAACAGGATTTTATTAAGCTCTCTATTCAAGGTAAACAYACAGTGTGAGGGTCTTACCTGCAGATTTATAAGCCACTAACCCTAGGTAGGCTGCTATAGGTCTTTCAGTGGATTTGTAAAACCTCAGCAGCAGAGAAATGTAAGGTCTGAGAGGCTGGGGTGACAGGCTGAGCTGTGGAAGATCTGGCAACACCTACACGGCAGYCTGTCTTGCCTAAAGGAGTAGATGGGCACCAAATATCCTCAAGAATTTGGGTTGGGGTACACAGGAAGGTGTCACTCTGTGAGTGTTGCACTAAGGATTCAAATTCATGAAAATCAGAGACTACAGAGCGTGGCAATAGACAGAACTTCTGGCAGTGTGTTTTCTTCTGGTAGTGAGCAGATATACAAAGAGGTATAAAGGTGGGGTATACTGTAGCAGTAGAGCACAGAATGAGAAGAAAATATGACTTATTTCAATTATTATTATGAGCAATTAAACAATCTGAAAGAAAGATGGTAGGTTTGTAGTTTTGGGTTTTTAACCTTCCACTCTTTGTTTCTTTTCAGAACATCAAGCAAGTTTCTTCTATTCTTACTGCATTTTCAAACTTCTCAGCATCTTTATACAGTCTCATGATTTGGGTACTTCCAGCTTGGAAGAGTCCTCTGGAAGTCATCTAGTCCAGCTTSCTGCTCAAAGTATGGATATCTTCAAAGTTACATCAGGATTCTCAGCACCTTGCATAGCTGAGTTCTGGAAATCTCCAAGGACAGAGAGGGAAAACTTGTGAACTGATACTACAAACACGTATAAGGATGCCCCATCTCTGTGGACACCTACTCCTGTGCCGATGACCAATATGTCCACACACACTGCTTTGTCTAGACAATCTCCCCTCTGTACAGGGACACAGGAAGTGAATATGACAGCACAGGACGTCCCTGTTTTCCTTCATATTCTCATCATGTTCATTTTTAAATGATTACAGACCTATATATATAAAATGCAACAGTAGTTAATTTGAATACTCCATCATAATTCAGTGGGGAAATTAGGCACAATTCAGCTGCCACTGAAGTCAACACATGTCTCCCAAAATACTCCTCATTAGGATTTAACCTCAGTACCAGGAACTTTAAGGCATGTCCATTTTTTCAGAAATCTCTTTCTGAAAATAGTCAATACAGGTATTTCAGTTACTTCCGGGCTCACAGTCTTTCTTTCCTTCCACATGTGGTCAGCAGATAAGGTCTAGAGCATTCATCTCTCTGGATAACAAAGGAATCCATTCAATCAACCAGCTAGCTGACCTTTAGACAACAAACTGCTTCTTCTGCTTGTGTTTTTACATAGAGCAAGCATAATCCTGTAATACAGCTGAGTCAGTTCATGAGCACTGTGAGATGAGAGAGCTGTTGCCTTATATGTTTGAAAAATAGAGGCTGAGGCTGAATAAGAGGGTAAAAAGTAAAAATTTATTAAAAGATTTGGAGAAAGCAAAGCTTTCCCAGTGGTATTCCTGGGACCAACTGTGTGCGCAGGGCTTGGGCCCAATCCTGCGAGCAGAGTCCAGCAAGCATAAGTTATACAAAGGTAAAAAGGGTACAAAAAAAGGGCTCTGTGTGTGTTCAGGCTTCTACTATTATAGGGTTTCAGTGAATTTGAAATATTCTCCAATGAAAAGCAGAATTTTGTCACACTATTCCTTGTGGCAGAAAACTATTAGAAGTTTTCTGCTTACTTCAATAGCTTCATTTTTCAGATATCAAGTCCAACTCTGGAATGCTTAAAGGCTGATAACTTGGTTCTATTTTGTCTATAGGATAGGGATACGAGGTTGCAGGGTAGAGGTTATAGGATTATAGGGTTACTAATACATAAAAGTATAAAACTAAAAATGCTACTAATATAAAAAGTATAAAAGCAAATATCTCTCTGGCATCAAAGCAACTCAGTCAGACCTGAGCCACCTTTGCTAAGTGAGGCATATGTGCCTTGTAAGAAAATGTTGGCCCACTGGAACACTCAACACATGACTTTCAGACTTGGCTGAACAGAAGACGTAAAAATCCTTTTCCTCCGGGCTTTGTACTTCCTCTCAACATTTTTTGTGGGGAGGGTTTGCTTGTTTGTTTGCTTGTTTTCTTATTCAGATATGAATTCAAATATGAGCTCATCTGAAGCAGAAGATGACATTGGAATAGCCAGAAATTGTGCTTACACAATTACATGATTTCAAGCCCAGCATGGCTCAAGGAGAGCTGATTCTGTCCTGTATGGAGAGTCACAAGATTGATATAAAAACCAAACATAAACACTTCAGTTTACCATTCTAGTTTTTTTGATCTGGCCTGCAAAGCTGGCATCTCTGTAAGACTTAACAAGATGAAAACCGAAATGATGATCAAGAAGCCATCTGTCCTTTATCTTTCTCTTGTGGCATATATGCAAATGAGTGTCTTGATTTCCAAATATGGTATTTGCTTCCCAATATGATTTCATCTTTCCTGATTGATTATATCAGAGCTTTTAATCTCAATAATTAATTCAGCCAAATGGATACGATTCTTTAAACATACCCATCCTCCCACTCCATTAAAATTAAATCTGAGATGTGGAGTTTCTTTAATCAGGGAGAAATGATAATATTTTATCTCCCTGCTTTCTCTAGTTAAATCAAAATGGCCCCTTAAGGCATTGGTAAATGGTTTCTGTGGTACTATGACTATCGAGAGGGACTCAAATGGGATTTGAGAGTAACTGCTTCAAGAAGACGGGTATTCCAGTGGCTGTACAGGCGAAGACAGAATAACTGTAATTTCTCCCAGCCAAAGATGGCTGGTTGTCCTGAGATGAGGGGTCTCACAATGTTACAAAACACTTTTTACACTGTTTATCCAGGAGATATGGCTTGGGTCTTCTTTACTGGAAGAAATAATGAGTGAGAAGTGATTTGTTTTATGTTTATCATGCAAGATCATAAAACTGAAAATAAAGTGAAAAGGAATACGACATTTTCATACTACCTAGAGACCTTGGCTCTGCATAATGCCAGTTTGACAAATGGTGTTTTCCAAAACATTCTGGTGAAGCAGCTAACGATGAGTAAATTTGATAGGCTGTGGTGATTCAGAACAGGGCATTTTTTACCTGGGATTGTCAATGGCCTACACCTGGAAAAAACTGTCTCTTGAGAGACGTACACTGGAATGTGATGSGTAGGAAGGGCATGGCTTTCAGAAGCTGCAACAGTCTACAAAGTAATTTCTTGTTCACTTGTTCTGTTTTCCTCTTGTTTATCCTTCTTAATCAAGGCTAACTGATTTTAAAGCTCTCTAATGCTGAGTAATATCAAGACCACAAAAATAGTCCTTTCATCTTGTCTTCTCACTCTTTTACACAAGGTATGGCTGGCAAGTGTCCTTTGTGGTCAACTACCTTGTAGAACTTTTCAATCACAAAGTTTGCTGAAGACATTAGATAAGAGCTAGGAGTTACACCCAAGACCAAGCAACATCAGTCTCATCCGTACCTTGGAGCTGAGTCTGAACACGACATGCATCACAGGGCAGCAGGTAGTCTTGATAGTGTATCAAAAGTAATGTCAGAGAATGCTGACATTTATCACAATAGAGAAAATGTGACTCACTGCACATCAGCTTCTGAAACATGGGCATCTGTTGCCAAGCTTGTCACCACTGCATTTCCTTTGTGATCAACGGAGAGGAATAGGTGCAGTTCATCTCGTCTACCACAGGCATGATGAATCAGTCTACTTCTGTCTGCTAACTTGAAAGGGAAACTAAGGTGTCTAGTTCAAATRGAGATATCTTAAGAGGCAATTATCTCACTGTTGAGGCTCTTAGTGCAGCCTTACCTTGAGCACTGTGTGCAGTTCTTGGCCTCATCATTTAAGCAGGATGTGAAGGTCCTTGAGTGTGTTCAGAGGAGGGCAACAAAGCTGGTGAAAGGGCTGGAAAGCACATTCTGTAACATGTGAAGAGGCAGCTGAGTATCAACACCATTTGCAGAAGAGGCAGCTGAGCATCAACCTCATTGCTTCCTGACGAGGGCAAGGGGAGAGGTGAGCTCCTCTCCCAGAGATCCGGTGATAGGATGTGCAGGACGAGTTCAAAGCTGCACCAGGAGAGGTTTAGACTGGATAGTGGAAAGCATTTCTGTAGCAAGAGGGTAGCCAAACACTGGAACAGGTTTCCTGGAGAAGTGGTAAATGTCCCAAGCCTGTCAGTGTTTAAGAGGCGTTTGGATAATGCCATCAACAACATGATGCTTTAACTTAGTCAGCCCTGGGATTAGTTAAGCAGTTGGACTAGATGATCCTTGTGGGCCCCTTCCAACCAAAATGTTCTGTTCTGTTCTGGTCTGGTCTGTTCTATCTATTCCTATCCAAGTCTTCAATGTCTAAAGGCCAGCACAGATACTGCCCTACAATCCTTGTTTTGCCCTTCTGCCTCGGAGACCTCTGCCAAAGAAAAATGAGATGCCAACTTTGCTGAAGTGTTTTGAGAAGCACAAAAGGAGTTACCATTATTAATTTCATTTACAGGTGTCACAATGACATTTTTCTCCCCTGAGGATTGAAGTTACAGGAAGCAGACTGGGAAAGAAAGGAAGAGRAGAGGAGGAGAGGTCAAAGATCTTTTGCTAGTGAGATCCCTTTGCAGGATGGTGCGGGAGGAGGATACCAGTCAAGCCTTGTCCTGAGCAGAGCTTACCCTGACACGCAGCTGTTGCTCATGGAGGAAACATTAGAAAGCCAAGACAGAGGTGAAGTGAGGTGATGGCTGAACAGTCCCCATGGGACTGGCTTGCTTGGCAGTGCTCTGCTASTTCTAGGTTGGACCCAGAAGATACCGAAGAAGTTCTAGTGCCCACAATATAAAACCCCCTATGAGAGACYGAAAKGTTATGGTTAATGGCTTAAACATTGTTAAAGAAGCTGCTACCACCAAAGCCCACTCCCTGCTCAAATATGCCTCCTGATAGGAGCTGGACTGTGARTTAAGCCACCTCAGGTCTAAGGAGAAGAAAGTATCCACAAGGAAAGCCAAACCCAGAAGCTGTCCCGAAAATCAGCTCTGGCTGTRTTCCACAGGGAGAGACCATAGCCCACAGACTCATCTGCTGAGGCTGGGTTTGCACACCCTCCCCCACAACCAAGGGGGCAGGAGGGGAGTTTTTGGGAGCGTGGCGTAACTGCCGGTCAGAGGCAGTGAACMCCCACCCTGCCTTGCACAAACTGGCTCAGCTGTAAACCCCCCCATCCYGGAAAGGCCACATAAACGGGGCATTCACATGAGAGGCAGATGAGGAGGTGTCATAAACTGTCAAAGACCCCTGAAGTGYCCCCAGACTCATTCCTGAGGGCTTGCACCAGAGGAATATGCATGATACAAAGTGACGCAACAGATCCAGAGTCTGTTGCAAGAGACAGTGTAAAATTTCTACAACCCCCCCAGGTGAGGTACCTGGGCATTCCCACCCAGTCTGAATGTATATTAATGCACTGAACTCTATGTTTTGCAGAACACTTACCATTGAGAAGACCAGAAGAAGAGGATCAGTAGTACACTGTCAGGATCCACAGAGTGGTGGTATTTTCTACTTAGTCTGTCTCTCTGTCACTTTCTTTCTCTTCCTCCCACCCCCTTTTTCTATCTCTTTCTCCCTCTTTCTCTGTCCCATATTTACTGTGAAATAAAATCCRTGCTATTGACTTTGGMGTATGGTCTTGTTTGCACCTTAATCAGGGTAGAGGTATCTCTCTAACAATTTTAATAACTGGATCTCAACACCCTATCCCTTTTGTATCCTGAGTATGGAAATATATGCACACATATTGCTTTCTCTAACATATGCGCTGAGAAAAATCCCTCTGCATCCCATCCTGCACTTTTGAGGCTTCATATTTTCTATCAGTTGGAGAAACTCTCTTCAAAATCACTTAATCAAATCTGTCTGTTTATTAGGTGCACTGGTTTACAMCAGAGATGTATCTAACATTTCCTACCTTTGCCACAGAAAAGGCAGTAACAAGAACAAAGACACTTCATTACTATAAGAGTAAATAGAGGGAAAATGCTCATCCCCTGCATGTGCACACAAGGTCATTACTGGCATTACAACATGACAATTTTAAGACTGATCATCTCCTTTTAATTGCACAAACACAGAAGGTAGCACCATAGATTATGACCAGAAGTCATTTGCCAGATAGACATTGCAATAGCAAATGAACTTGAACTTTCTTTGAAATTGGAAAGGTAGTCACAATATACATGCTACTGTTAATACCACCTACCAACGGGCTATCTGGGGAAAAGCTTTTTGAGCAAAATTAGAAAATGTTGCAGAACAGCATACTGGCAAAATAATCTCTCTTAAGCCAGTATCCTGCCAAGTGAATTTAGTGAAGAAAGYCAGATCTGAATAAAGAGATAGATTTCATTAAACTGTGGCTGAAAATACCATAAGTAACATTTTTCCTTTGAAAAATATTTGTTTTGCGGAATTCAAACTTCCCTCTTAATTCCTTATCACACAGCCACAGCTGAAAATGCCTATACTGGTATAAGATTTCAGATCTCCTTGTTGGTTTTTTTTTTAATTCTGTTTGGAATATAAGGTCAGAAACACTAGAGTTTCCCAGTGGTGGAAAGTGCCATTTCTGAGGAACTCAAAGGATGGAAATTAATTTGGCTTGTCCTTCCCAGGCTCTGATTTCATTCAGGCCTACTGCGTGCCTTTCATACTCCCCTTGAGCAGTTATAAATTTGCAAAATGAATAAATTCCATGAAAAAAATAACTAAAAGAAATGGCAAGAAGCTTCAGGGGAAAGACAAAGACAGCAAGATAGATCTACAGAAGAAACCAGGTGGAAATTAGTCACCTACACACCAGAGTATATCAGGGTGTGCAACTGAAAACCAAAGGATTTGGGGGGACCTTATCTACACCTCAGAACTTTAAAGACTGATATACTGCTGCCAACACCACTTTCAGTGGAACAGGAAAAGACTGGACTGCTTGTTCTCCTGGTGTTATACTGCAAAGTACAGCTCTGGCAGTCCTTATTGCTGTTTGGGGAGTGAAAGGGTGTTGCGGTGGTGGCTGCTGCTGCCCAAGTTGTTGGCGAGCCACAGGGCCGAACCGYAGCATTAAACTYATGGTGGGCTGGCTCAGAGGTTTGATATCTCCCTTGATGGTTAAGGTGAGCACCCACAGACCTTTGTGTTAGCCACTCAGCTACAATTGGTTCATCATTTCCCCACCCTGTTCTATGTATGACCTCTTGAATATRCATCACYCTGTTGAATATGTATAAGTTCTAGAAAGTTCTCTGTTATTGAATGCCCAATTGGTTCCCCCCCTCACTACTCCCTCCCACCTTGTATCTAGTTGGTCTGTTTGTACTTTCCCCTCCTCTTTGCCTAAACCTGATTGGTTAATTGCACCCCTATAAAACCCCTGGACCCTCCCCTATCATCGTCTTTTGTYCCTGGACCCTCTGCTGGAATAAACCCTTCAGAACCCATACAAAAGACCCCTCTCTGTCTCTTCATCTTTGGTGTGCGTGCTTGGATACAGCCACTTGCATTTGGGCCTGTAATTGCCCCTGGGACAGTGGGTGTTTGCGTGGTGGCTYTACAGCCCCTCTTGAGGGTCACCAACCRTGGATTGGGACTCTAGARATCTCCGGATCTGCGGCASACACTCGGGGAAGATGCAGCACTGGTCCTCTCCTAGATACAGTGGCTTGCGTCARAATGGGGAGTGTTCAGGCATCCCTGAAAATGCAAAGATACAATAACATASTCCAGAAAAGAGACCTGGTTCAGGSAGTGCTGCCCCAAAGGGGTCTGTTACTAGACGTAGTCTGACCGTTACTAGCTCGAGCAGATCAGTGAAGTTGTCCCAGATGACTATAAAACATTGTAGGTTAAATAAACCAGCATATCCACATGGAGCAGGGGGTTATAGTTACTGAGCAGTACTGGTCTACACAGGCCAAGGTCTCTTAGGCTAAACTACTCCTTTCCGYGTGACCAGATGTGGAGACGAGTCTGTCAGAGACATGCATCTGGCTTTTCTTAATAGTGGTTACAATTGTCCGTTATGTCACTCTAAAAACCAATATCTAAAATACACTATATAAATAATATTTAAAATTGCCTACTCTTTCTTTCCATTGGCAGCGTCAGGAGCTCAGAGAGAGAAACAAGCACTATAGTAATCCAAACTTAGGAATGATGTGTCGTTCCCTATACAGCAGAGGTATTTTTTACACAAAAGACTATGTCCAGACTTTTTAAAATGAAGTATCTGCAAAAGCATGTACTTTGACGAGAGGTTTATTGGTTTGCMTGTAGCAGCCAATCAATGAAAATGCTTTGTTCTTCTTGCAGTGCATTGAGCTTTATTTGGTTACACTGATGGTAAATTCCTGCACAGAGTGCATCAAGGCTGTTTGCTAAGAGCCCCTGGGAATCACTGATAGATTGCTCTGGCTGCTGCATGTCTGCTTCTGCCTATGCCCATTTCTGATGTAATCTGGTTACTTTAGGAATAGATCCCTTCCTTCCTTGCCAGAGGCAGCTGTCTTCAAGTGTTAGTAGGGATGAGGATGAGTGTTTCAGAGCCCTGGAGAAACTAAAATAAACTTTGACATAGGCAATAAATTACATTTTACATTTGGAAGAGTATCTGACCTCTAAGTGACCTTGCAAACTGTGGGAGCAAAGAGAACAACAATACAATAACTGGAGAAGAGGCAGTAGTTCATATTGCACATTATCTTCATTTTTCCATGAAAAGGGGTGCTCAATGGGAAGGCAAGAGATTTCCATGAGCTTTCCTGGCTTCTTCTCAATCTCAAGAAACAGAAAGTTCGGATGAAGGTGGTAATTTTCCTTCACCTTATCATTTCAAACAAAAAATSTGCTGCAGCCACCTGCTTGGCTCCAGGACTCTCTGTTTTGCCTGACAACTTCTATTTTTAAACTGGCTGAATTCCTCTCTGTAAGGAACTGCCACAGCCACTGACACCCCTCCCAGTCACCCCTCCCAGTTCTACCCTGCTCTGGACCCTGGATTACGTTTCCTCATACGTTGTTTTCTTGTTGCTATTTTATGTCTGTTTCTCTGGGTCCCTCACAGCACATGCTGTGTGGAACTGACTGGCATAAGGGAACAAAATGCAGAAATATGTCCCAATTCTTTCTGCCTTCCTCCAGGCTACAGAGCACACTGGATTTTGCTGCTTCCTATTTTTTTTTCCACTTCCTACCACTGTTCTTATTTTAAATATGATCTTCATATTTGATTACTGTCATTTGTAATTGCCCTTGACTTAATAGTGGAAAAAACCACAGCTGTTCAATGTGTTAGCTTGCAAATGTTGTTAGCTTTYGCAATCATTTATACCTCCAGCCATACTCCCCTAACACACTGGAAAAAGGTCATTTGARTATTATTGCTCATTCATTTACATAACGCTAGGCCCTGTGTGGCACATGCATGACCCAGGATCTCATGGTCCTGTGTGTTAACCATGCAAGTATTTTTAGCACAAGCCAACAACTGATTTGTTTCTTATTTGAAATTTTTTAGTAATTTGCTTTTTCTCAATTATTATGCAAGTTTCCTTTGAGTGAGTGAGGGTTCAGTCATTCAGGATCAGACTGAGCATTGAGCCAGAACAGGACACCATGCTCTGTTGCAGATCTCCTCATACATCACACGAAACATGGAGCATAATGACATTTCAAGTGCTGTGTATAATTGCAGTGTACATATCTCCTATGAAGCACTACCTCCTTTTTTGTTCAAGACATTCTAAATCTGGTTTTAATGTAATTATTTTCTAATGTATCCTCTACAACTACACATTTGTGGCCCACTTTTCAGAATTGAGAACCCCTGTCACTGAATTTTCCTATGATTCTACAAATGTCGTTAGAAACAAAAACTTTGGGAATCCAGGTGAAAATCTGAGGGTAGATAGGTCAGGACCAAAACCTCRGCTCTGAACACAGTCATGAGAGAGCCTGCATGTTGTCTGTGCTCAGTGTCATTTGTATTCAGATGGTAACTTCATAGAGGCAGGAATTTTGTTTAGTTGTGTGTTGTTGTATTTGGGGTTTTTTTCCTCAGTGCTTAGCACAGACTAATCCCAGTGCTTGAGACAAGTAATAAATGTTGAAAGGAAGTTTTTCACATGAGTTCAGGTCAAGCCAAGCCCTAATCCTTCATTTCCCCAAACTCAATGATTTCTGTATCTTTAACCTTCTATCTGACTATATGCTTACCTATAATCTAAACAAAGAGGAGAAGGAATTTAATGTTCACTACAGCATTCAGATCCTTTTCAGTCTCTCATTACTGCTCAGTCTCTGCTTAAAGGAAAATTTCCTCTACTCTCCCRGTAGTTTAGTCTTTTAGGCAATTACCAGGGAAAAAGAGATCCTTTGTTATAAAATCTGTCCTGCACAATTCCATACCATTAGATATAGAAGCCTGTCACCCTGTGAAAAAGCAAGAATACACCTAAAGAGAGGAATTTGATTGATAGTAGCACTTTCAGTCCCGATTCAACACTGAGACCATAGAACMATTTAGGTTGGAAAAGACCATTAAGACCATTGAATCCAAACATTAACCTAGCACTGCCTTGCTCACSACTAAACCGTATCCCCAAATGCCACATCCACATGATTTTTGAACAATTCAAGGGATGGTGACTCAGCCACTCCCCTGGGCAGCCTGTTCCAATGCTTGACAACCCTTTCAGTGAAGAAATTTTTCCCAGTATCCAATCTAAATCTCTCCCGGCACAACTTGTGACCATTTCCTCTGGTCTTGTCACTTCTTACYTGGGAGAAGAGACCAACCTCCACCTCTCTACATCCTCCTTTTATGTAGTTGAAAAGACTGATGAGGTCTTCCCTGATCTTTCTTTTCTCCAGGCTAAACACCCCCAGCTCCC
This sequence comes from Amblyornis subalaris, assembly GCA_018881555.1. Classification (NCBI taxonomy): domain Eukaryota; kingdom Metazoa; phylum Chordata; class Aves; order Passeriformes; family Ptilonorhynchidae; genus Amblyornis; species Amblyornis subalaris. The sequence continues at coordinate 5,663,812 of JACAXG010000017.1, read as the reverse complement.
TCAGCTGCTCCTCATCAGACTTGTGCTCCAGACCCTTYCCCAGCTTCATTTCCCTTTTTGGACATGCTCTAGCATCTCAACGTCCTTCTTGTAGTGAGAGGCCCAGAACTGACCACAGAATTTGAGGTGTCACCTCACCACTGCCAAGGACAGGGGATGATCACTGCCCTGCTCCTGCTGGCCACACTATTTCTGATACAATCCAGGATGCCATTGGCTTTTTTGGCCACCTGGGCACATGCTGGCTCATGTTCAGCTGCTGTCAAACAGAATGCACATGGCCTGATTCCATGCTCCTGCAGGGTCCAGTTGCTGGTGTAGGTCCACAACCACTCTGCAACACCAGTAATTTCAGCACCAAATCACTCAGACTTTGCAACAGTAAAATGAGACACCGAGCTCCCAGTGTTCAGTGCGTGGGCACTACTCAGAGTCCAGGAGCATGGCTCAGAGAGACAACGACTGTAGCAGAATTAGGCAGCAGCTCGTCAGGGGATGAGCTTTTGTTGGCCTTTACTCAATGGCCTTTATGTAGCTAAATGTTCCTGCTTTAATAGTCCTCAASAGAGGACTTCCTTACCAGCTGTTCAACCCATTTCATTATCTGAGACATGGTTTATGTTTTGCATATTAAAGATCTAATATATCTTGGTAAAAGCTATAATGTCTCCAATTTGCATACAAGGTTCTTGGCTTCACAAAGGCATTCGGCATCCTTGCCTTCATGGCAAGCCAAACCCAGCCTCAGASCCCACACAGCTCCATCTGGAAGATGACATGTATTTACTGTATAATTGTTTGATTTGAGTTTTCTTAGCCTGGAGAGGCCAATGAACAGAGGAACAGCCTAGCCTCTGTGACTGGATTCCCCTCTCCTCAGAGGCTTTTCTAGAGGCTGTCACACATCAGCTGTGTAGTTCCCTTGGGTCTGCACCAAGGTGGGTGGAGAAGAACATCCCCCTTGGCACTCCACCTCACCCCACTGCTCCCAGGAAGCTCAAAGTGCTCTTTGATCACAAACTGGCAGCACTAACTACGCCAGTGAGGGCATGTGGGCAGTATCAAATGTTCTCCCAAGATGTGTAGAGGTCACGTACCTCCCAGCTCGTACTGACACAAGGATTGTGCAATGTGTTGGGAAATGTTCAAGGACACTTGGACATACACTGCTTTCTGCTTGCACAGCACAGAGAGGAATGGACCGGCCAAATCCAATGGGAGCAACAGGAGGGGCACAAATAGAGTCAGCCAAGTTCTGTGGTACTCCATCATCCACTGATGTCAGTTGCTTAGGTCCCTTTTTCCCACGTCAGATGGAACCTCCTGAAGCCTGCAAATACCAGGAGCTTCTCTGAAACATGCTGCCTGGGCACGGAAGGGGCTAGTGTTTGCCAGCTCTCACAGTCAGACACAGGAGGAGCAGCATGGGGGCAAAGAGGATGGGGAAATCCTCTCTATTCAATTATTTGATTATAACAGTTTCCTTAAATCTTTTAAATACCTGTCTTTTCTGTACAGAGGTTGTGAGGGGAAGGCAATGATGATTTACCACTCTGTGTCCAAACTGTGTGAATTCTCCTGACATAATTTAAAAACCTAAACCCCAGTGTGTAGTCTGTTTTCTTGCCACATTATTCCTTTAATGAATGCTGGGGTCATGTGAAGCAGTTGGCCTGAAAGACAAGGAGACACTAATTCACACCAATTGACTGGAACTTCTACAGTGGAAAAATTGGTGTAGTTATGTCCTGCAAGTTTTAGGARCTGAGTGATAGTGGCAGGGAAAAATCAAAAGTCACATTCACAGGTGCTCATGAACACCAGAGTTACTAGAGTAACTGCACAGAGTCCTGTAACCAGAGTTACTAGATCCTTTTATTCACATTCAGTGGTTGCAAGATCAAACYCCACTTGCACAAGAAAATATACAGCCCATGCATGTGACTGTATTGGCTGTGCATCTAAGTAAGGGCTATGTTGTTGTGCACGTTTCCAAAAGGAAAACTAATGTGCATAATCTGGAAGAAGAGTTCAACTTATAGAAAAGCTTTGAAGTTTCCAAGTAATTTAATTCCATTTCAGAGCATGATTACTACTAAATTACTTTTATCCTCTAAGTACTTTTCAACATAATAAATGGTACTGATGAAAATCAGYGTGAATTTGTGGTAATAGTTTTACGGACTTAACTCTAGAATTTTGAGGGTGTGGGATTTCTGGTGCGCACCTGTGTTCATATCTTCTGTCTTTGGACAGGTATTTGAAAAATCACCCAACCTTTTGTTATTTTTGTGGATCAGCTGATCCAAAATGATCCTAAGCAACTCAAGATCCAGATACCTAGGGTGTTAAGGAGCTTTAACTGGGAGGATTAACAGCCAGGACTCTGCTGGCTTCTGTGTATCCATGCCTCCACCTGGACTGCATCATCTTGACACCCACAGAAGTCTGCAAAGTGGACTAGAAAGATTTAATATTCAGTTTGTTTCTGTTTACAATGATGTTTAATTAAGCAGAATGACTCACTCCCCACAAGTCTCTCCTCATTGACAACAAAGAGATTGAGATGCAAGAATGTTCTCTGGGCACCCAAACTGATTTTGACAAACCTTAATAAACTTGGCTATTAATAACTGTGTCTTATTGTCATGGTTTGACCCAGTGTGAGACAAATTTAATTGGTTAGAACAGATGAAGGACAATTATATAGACCACTTAGTGTTCCTGTGACGTCTCTGTGAAAGGAATGTTGTAAAAACCACCCAGGAAGTAAGGGTCACTTGCTTTCACTTCCTCCCTTGCTCCGTGCTGCCGAGCAGGCAGAGGCTTCCCCACACCCCCGGGCCAGGGGCCCACAGGCCAGGGGGCCGGCGGGGGCAGCCGGCCTCATCCTCCACCGGTCCTGTGCCATTTCAGACCCGAGAGGAGCTGGTCTATCGCCATCTGGACCAAGGCCAAACAGAAGCAGCTAAGCTGAGCCAAGCTAYGGAGAGAGAGAGAGAGMTGAGATTTTGCCGGAGAAAAAAGCACCCTTTTTCGGRCATGTATGGGTGAGATCRAAGGGTGACCTTGCTGTTGCAGATAAAAGCAAAGTGCAGTGCTTAGTTAGCAGCCAAAAGACTTATTAAAAATTTGGATGGCTGCCAGTGCAGAAAAGTGTACGGGGGAGAAGGAGCCTTGGGCCCGGGGAAGCAAGAGTCATACAGCTGCATTATCTTACGGGAGCATGTAAACTGTTATAAATACTTTTGTAGGCATTTTCTGCAAATATTAACCTCTTCTCTAAGCTGGAGAGAAAGGAAAGCAGTCACRTGAAAGACTAAATATGGAGACCAGCAGCCGAATGGAAGAGAAGACAAGGAGTGGCAGGAAGTGCCAGAGAAGCCATCATTAAAAGCGTTCACCTTTTTTTCTGTGAGCTGTGCTGTGTGATCTGGAATAATACCAAATTAAATTTCTCTATAAATCACAATAACAAGATGTGGGGGAGTTTGAAATTCAACAGCCTAAAATAAGAACATTTTTATGTTATGTTGTGAGCCGATGAAATTTGCAGCCTTTGGAGATTATGAGTAAAGCAGGAGCCTGTACCTGAGTGCCTTTAGGCTGGAATGACTTACTCTTAAAATGTTTATCCCCATTAGACTTTTCTTGTGACCCACAAACTGTGGAGTGTMTTGTGGGAGAGGATACACCACTGCAAAAACCACGGCGAGCTGCGGTGTTTCTGGAAGGTTTGGAACCAYGCTGAAGACACTTCTTAGGGAACTGTCTCCCGTGGGATGGATCCCACTACACTACAGAAAGAACTCTCTTTATCCCATAAAGTGGCAATAAGAACTCTTAATCATAAGATCAGAATCTCATGTTTATGTCCTTTATGTGATCASTGAGAAGGATTGGAATGTATTGGGGGAAGAATGATATTTGTACATTATGCCTTAATATTTTTATTATTTTTCATTCTTTCTATTCTTAGTAGAGTTAGTAAATAAATTATTTAATCATTTTTTCAAGTTTGCAGCCTGCTTTTGCTGTCTCCTCTCCTCTGAAGAATACAGCATGGGGATCTGGAGTTTGCCTCCAGGTTAACCCTTGACACTTATCAGTCAGAAAGTAATGTGACAATCTTTTTTATTTGGTGCTTAAAGCTGGTCTGTATTGTCTTCCACTGAATTTTGACCTACTACTTCCCCTTTGGGGCTTTACTTCACAGTGCAGTAACTTGGACGGTTCAACAGACCAGAGGTGAGTTGGTCCATCTCCACTGTTTGGTTACTATCTGAGTCAGACAGTCATTCTGAGAAGTCCAACCTCCACTTGTAACAATAATTTGAACATGTGGTAATTCTTTTCTGTATTTACAGACAGAAATAATTTACTCTGCATTCAGAAAATTAGGCAAAGTCTGTAAGGAATATAGATTTCTAAACAGGCTTACAATTATTTTTCCTATTTTTTCTGTCTCATCATAATGTTATCAATTTTACAGGTTAGCATAAAAGACCTATTTAAAAATCCACTTCTGGCACAGGTTTTGATTGATTGCAGGGCCACCTGGAGCCCCAATGTGTGGCTTGGCTAGAGACAAATACATATATTTGAAAAAAAAGTGCCATTCCTGTCCTTGCAGGATGTGGAGGAAGCCCAGGACTGAAAATCTACTTGAACAATGAGATGAGAATTCATTTCCCAATGAGAATAGGCCTTCAACTTGTTCTCCCACACTATAAATCAGCTGAAGGAAGCTGGTGAGAAGGTTTGTGGCATTGGTAAACCRAAGATCAATCAGCAGCAACAGCCATGTGTCATAACACACTTTGTAATATGTGTGTGGTCTAAGCCAGACCACTAAATATGAAAATGTCAAGAAAATKTGGTTTCAGCAGTGGCTGAAGTGAGTTCCTCACATAGATATGTCTGCAGTCTGCAGCACTGACCACCAAGAGCAAAATAAGACAGTATTAACAGTGCCCTCTCCATTCAGTGCTGTCTTTTCATTCTGTTTGCMTGGGGCCTAATATCTGTCATGTGCCATACTGATTCATGCCCAAAACATGGCACCAAAGTCATGCAGTCATCCAATCCAGAGGCAGAAAATGTGCAGGTATTTCTTGCCTTCTCCACTCTCAAGCGCTGAAGCAGAGCCAGCCACACAATAGCTCAAGAAGATGACCTGCTCACACAGCTACCTTCAACCAGCTGCAGTAAATCATGAAGTGATGCTTTGTCAATGTTCCAAAAAACAGACCTCAGTTGAAATTTAGGAACAGGAGGCATGACCTTGCCTCCAAATCAGGAGACCTCTGATTTGAGGAGAGTCTTTCTGTGGCAAAGCACTTTTCTGCAAGCTAGATGGTCCCACTGCCCTTACAGTGCAGCTGTACCAGAATGGGAATGAGGCAGAAGAGTCAGGGCCCATTATCTTCTCCATCTGTACCAGCATGGTCACAGGGCAAGTTAGAAAATTTATGGGTGCATTTTTCATTTCTGTTAGGACACACCTCTCATTTGTGTTCTCAAAATCTTTTTTACTCATCTGTCATACACATCCCATGCTGAGGACAGTTATTTTCATAAATAGGGAGAACATAAATCCAACCTGCTTTGAAATAGGGCTAAAAATTGGTGAGGGATGAGTTCTTGGTGTTACTCCAAGCATAATGTCTGGTTTGTACACTCCCTGTCAGAGAAGGCATTTGGGTGAATGGTCAGGAGTGAAAGTGGAAAGTCTTCCCGAAACTAGAGGTGCAAACATCTGCTTAATAGTTCACCAGCAACCTAGAAGTGAGCATCTGTCATTTAAAATTCCTGTTGCTGCCAGCTCTTGTGGCTTCACAATGTTTTTCTGAAAGTCCCTAATGCYGAGGTGGGTTATCTTTGACAATGAAAAAAATATCACATTTTCTTGTAAGCTGTCCCTATTCTAAACCTTAGTCTGGAGAAGAGACTCTTCTTCCTTTCTGGAAATCTCAACAAAAAAAGATGTGGTTCTGAAAGGCTTATTTTACTCAAACACATGCTGTTAGCTTTCATCCAAGAGTCCCAAGGAGGAAGTCTAAGCTCCTTTCATTCAGACTGTCACAACAAATTATTTAACAGTATTTGCTGGATTTAATATTTATGCATTTAAATAATAAAAACCAGATGGCAACTGAAAATAATTCCATTGGCTTTTGTTGTTGTTTTTTTAAAGAATCTTTTGGGGGTTTATMATTTTCTTTGTTATTAAATGGTTGGCAAAATAGATAATGGCTCTACTCTTCAGCCTGAAATTATTTTTCCATTTGTTTTATRTCTAACACCTACAAGCAAAGAGATCAGCTAAAAGGGTCAGTGGGATAAATCTARTGATGAGTATGAGCATAACATTATCAAAGGCAGAGACCCTAAACTGTATCCTTTGATGAGAGGCAGAAGTCCATCTAGCCTCACAACACCTGTTGTTAGATTTAACATTACTATTTTTGGTTTACAGATTGGAAAAGAAGGTACTAAGAAGGTACTAAGATCATACAATCCTACATACAGCTGAGAATTGAAATGGTTTTAAAAATAAAGACATTTGCAGTCATTTCATGGCCCATACTAGCAATGCCTGCAGTAGCAAGCAATTTGGTAGATCAGATTTTTTGGTGCTGAGGTTTTTCCCTCTGTGCTGCATAGTGGGAGCAGAAGGGGTGCAATTTTGATGAGTTTCCAGCTGGTTCCCCGGACTACTGGTTGTGTTGCTCCAGGCTGCCCAAGAAGACCTCTTCCACAAACCTTCCACAAACCTTCCACAGGCTCCAGTAAGGTCTGCATTGAGCTTGTGTGCTGTGCCAGCGTCAGGAGCAAATCACCTCCTGTTGTCACCACTCGTGTGGAGCTTTGCAGTTCTTCATATTGCTGGTGCCCCGCCCTATTCCACTAAGAAGCTGCCATTTATACAAAAATGTCCCATAAAGCCTTTGGACAAACAGGTGGTTTCATCGTTTTGAAGGGGGTTAGATTTCCCTGTGGAAACAAATCAGGATGTAAACTGACACAAAACTCTTCCTTTGCCAAAAACTTAGTCAAGAAAAAACAGAGCAAGTGTCTCCCCAGGCCCCGATGCATCCCTGCTCTCTGCCTGTTTATGAGTTGTCCTCAGCTGGGATGCAGCAGGATGTGGGATCACAGACAAGACTGCAGAGCAGCTTCAGTGACAGTCTTGCCCCACAGGCTGTCTACAGGAGCACCCCAGAGCTGCCCCAAGAGTGGGAGGAGAGGATTTGGCACTTCCAGCGGCGCTGTGCAGCTGCACTCTGCAGTTCTGGTCTTTTCTAGGCAGAAAGATGAATTAGAATGAAAAATCAGTCAGAACTGATAAGCACTGGGTACACTGGTCTCTGGATAAAGAGCTCTCATCTGAATGGTTTCCATATTAGCTCTTCGAGACCATCTTTCTGGATGCTAATCCCAAAAGTTAAAAAAAACCAAACAAATAGAAGCCAGATACACAAACTGTGTATTTAAAGTTATCACATCTAGAAAAAATATCCTTTTAATTTGCATTGAGTCATGGCATTCATTTTTTCATTTTTACTGCAAGCATATGGAATAATGAGCTCTGTCTGTGTCAAATACGGTCATCCAAGTCAGGAACTAGGGATATGTGAAAGCAGCCACCAGAAGATGGGAGGTAGAACTAGTCAATCACTTCAGACATCTTTCTGAATAATAACTGAAAAAAACCTGAAAATTTTACATTTACTTCGGATACACAGTTCCCCATTGGCTTTTTATTGTCTTCAGCCACTTTGTTATTATTTGTCTGTTCAGGATTCAAATCAACAAAGGAGAGCGTTGATTTGGACTATTATTAGGGAGCATTCAGCAGGGATAAAAATATGAGTGGAAACAAAAGGTAAATGAATTTAAATGTGCTAATATTATGTCCCCTTCTTCCTGCATTTTACCCATATTACATAAATCATGGCAACATCCAATTGTAGGCTATGAGGAAACAAAAGGTTTGTAACGACCCACAACCCATCAACAAGGATTACAGTTTTATCAACCTTGGAGTTGATGATTTACATTTCCCAAGAAATGTGAAACTCTAACAAGAGCTTTAAACTTTAGCACTATGTTTTATAGCTGCTATGAAATGGCATACGGAATGATGATTTTAATGATGTTATTGCTTTATTAAAAAAGATTGTATTGGGTTCTGTTCAGGAGAAACTTATTAAATTAATGGCCTGTGATGGGTACACTAAGTTCCCAGCTATCCTGTACTAGCAAGAGGGAGAGACTTACAGGCATTAAGATTCCCAAAACCCCTTACTGAGACAGATAAAACTGTCCCATGAACTTTCCTAGTTAATCCTTGTAGTATTTTAGAATCAGATATATAGAAATATTTGTCAGAGCTCAAAACTATGCCTGTGTTTCAGGTCAGAAGTGCTGGGTGGGAGGAGGAGGTTTCATTGGCAGAGGCACTAAGCATGGTTTTACATGGATGAATTACATACACCAGATTTTGAATACTGGATGGGGTTGCCTTCTTTTTGCTGGTTTTTACAGTCACTTATTCGGCATGGAAAAAGTTCATTCCGTGTGGATGTTCAAAAAACTTTGAGTTAGTCAATAACCATTAAGTCTTTGTTTACAGTCTTCCTGACAAGTTACAGTGCAGTAACTGTGGGAGTGGATGCTCAATAACATCTCAGAATCCTTTAATCATTGGGAAAATTATTTCCCTCAGCTCCTTCTTAGAAATGTTGAATATCCAGCAGAGGATATATTTATTCAGACAATGAATTACAATACCATGCTGACAGGTTGGAAAGAGGCCTTTTCTCCTACATAAAGCCAAAATGGTGGAAAGACAGGGTCACACTGCATGTTGCCTCCTGTTTGGGCCAATTTTGTATATTTGTAGGGCTGAATGTGCTCAGATGACAAAAGAATCAAATTGTCAAGAACTGGGGCAGTCCCTCTGCTGGAGCAGCAGACATGAAATGGAGAGACAAAAATTTTTGATTACTCAATATAAAAGCCATTCACATCTTCCTTTCAAACACATGTACCAGCTGGGGACATGCTGCTCCTTTTATTTTTTCTCTTTGCTGTCTCTCTTGTGCGAACTTCAATTATCAGGTTGACTGATTCTTCAGTAATTAATAGTTTGAAGTTCTTTATACATCTCAGCAGTCATCATGACTCAGAAAACAACCAACTCTTCTGAATGGATTGTTTAGGCAAAGCAGTTCCTTCAATCACTCAATGAGCCTTTGAAACATACCCTGATTTTCCTAACCATATTTCTCATTTGGACTTCTGAACATGCTTACAGGACGAGAAGGGAGGATGGATGCAGGGCAGCACAGACGCCAGGTAGGTCAGGTTGGATTCATCCCTCCATCTCTCCAGTGGTGGAATCAATCTACTTGACTCAGACATGGGACTTCTCAAGCAAAAAAAGGCATTAAGAGGTGTATATGTGTCTTGCACAGGTGGGAAAACAGACACAGAAAGGATGGGATATAATTAGATGTGTCTTTTTAATTTAATTCAGCTGAAACTATAGATTCTTGCTGCCAAAAAGTCGGGACCCACATTTTCAAGGATCTAAGGCATGCAACTTTCACTGATGTCTACAAGACCCCCAAGAACAGTGAAACTCCTGCAAGGCTGGGCTGTTACCTCTGGGCTTTCACATCCAGCAGTACTACCAAAAGATGCAGAAAAGGGCTTGCAAAAATATTTGCTGTTGCTCCATCAGTCGCCTATCAGGCAGATGGAAAAGAGCCTTACCGTCATGAGCAGTGAGTCCTGACACCTTGCATGGACTGGCACTGGCTCTTAGTCACTGGTAACTTGGAGCACTGGAAGTACCATGTCTATCTCCAGTTTCAGACCAGGTGCTGAATTTACCTGAAGAACTTTTTCAGCATTAATAGACTGCTGAATAATTTTGCCTTAGTTTCATTGTGTGTAATGATACATCTTTGCAAAATAGCTATTCTGGTGAAACAGTCCCAGTTGGGTTAGTATTTGAGTCAGGCTCAAAGAAAATCAAACTGAATCACATTTGCCACAGTCTCCAAAGTAAAAAGGACCACAGATCTGCTGAAACAGTGACTCGATTGTGTGTGGCTGAGTGCTTCACCTGCCTATGTCACAGCCATCCACCTGCAAAATGACAGTGAGAATAGTTCTTTCCCTGGTAGGGGCTCGTAAAAACAAATTAATAAGAACCTTGAGAAGTACCTGGTGCTTTGAAGGAGCTGTTACAGAATTCATTCGGGATATGTGCTAAGCTTAGAGTTGGTCTGTCTCTGGGAAAAAGCTGGAAAAACTAAGTAGATTTACTGACTCTCAGAGACTGAAGTGACACAACCTGTGGATCTAAACAGCTCTGTCCTCATGAAATTAATGCTGATGCTCTTCCTCCTTCCTGACTACAATAACATTTGTGATTAGTTTTGACTAAAGTACAAACAAAAATAATTTTTGCAAACCAGTTATTCTTCTGAGTACTGCATCACATCAGCAATCTTTAATATGCTTTTTTGACTGATTGCTTACTAAGAAGCAGAGTGGAGTCTTGCAAGTCTGCCTTGTGGTCTGTTCTCATTTCCTCTTATCTACCATTTTATTACCCCAAGCCAAGTGCTTAAATCATAATTCTGAAGCTTAAGATTGTTTTATTTGACTATTTTTAACCTAGTTGTCTAGACGTTGTACCCATGTCCTAACATTCTACAGAAACACTATCAATATAATGTAAAATTATGTGTAGTAATCAACTGAATAATATTAGCTTGCTACTCACATATCATTTTCATGTTAACTGATCAGCAAATTAAGAGCAAATCCAGTGACACTCCTGTGAGAATTCATGTTTCTTAGAAAATGCACATTGCCAAGAACATTCCCAGGTGAGGTGGAAGTGAATGACTGCATTTTAAAAATCTTTGTTCCGGCCAAAAAAAAAATCAGCCACTGATATAATCCTTTCAGGACTTCAAATAAATATTTTAACATCTTTTTCCTTGCTTTCTGCTGCTTGAGCCTGTACATTTTGTTCTGGCTGTATTTTCAATTTTCCATGCTATCATAGAGGAGAGACTTTTAAAAACAGAAACGAGGGTGAAATTGTTATAAATACACAAGAAATAAAATTTCCTAAATAACACCACCTGGAAACCAGGATTAACATTATGAGGTTCAACATCATAAGAATCAACAGATTCATGACATCTCAAAACATGAGATTTACCCTCTCTAGAAAAAGAGTGATACTCAAAGAGAAATAAGTATTCATCAACTAATACATGTCGCTGCAGCCCACTAAAAACCCAGAAAAACAGAACTCACAAGGCAGGAAAAATGTCTAGTTTTTGTCCTATGCTGCCACTGTGGCATTAGAAGCCAGTCAACTGAGGAAAACATGTTTTCCTACGTATATTCTGAATTTTAAAGTTCAAACGCTTTTTTTATATGCTCCAAGAACATGGGGAGTAAACCAACTCAGCAATGTCTTCACATCAAAAAGGATCAGATTTCAGAATTTCCACATTCCTTTGTTTTCTTTCTCCTTTTCTGGTAAATCAAAGCAAGGAAGCTTTCATGTGCTGTGTTGTTTTGAAAGAAGGGAATTTCAAAGCCTGGATCTAATACTCAGTCAATTGCAAATCAGTGAATACTCGCATGTGACCCTTAAAATTTCTGCTGTTGGATCAGGAAAAAAAAGAGACATATATCATGAAAACAGGTCTCTGCAGGTACAAAATTTGAAACTTTGGTGACAGCCTTTAAAGCCAAACCCATTTTCCACTCATGAAAGTGAAACTCATTTTCCACATGGTCATCATGAGCACCTCTATAGGTGCTCCACAGTGTTTCTATATGTTTAGGCCATTTCCTCTATTTAGGTGCACTTAATGCATTTCATGCATTTATGCCATCTGAATACTGCTGTGGAGGGACAATCTTTCTTTCACCTTCCCCTTCCAAAGAAAGTGAATCCACTGAAGTCAAGGTGCTTTCTCCACAACTGTATAATGGTGAACCTTCACATGTGTTGCAGTTCACATCTAAGCACTTCAGAAAAAAACTGCTTGACTGTCTTATTCTGCTTTATTCTGTGTCCCCAAACATTGCTTGACAGGACCTGGGCTTCTTTCAGCTGAAATAAAATCTGAGTTGTGATCCAGGAGCACTCCAAGCACTTCCACCGCTGTTAGGTGTTCAGTCTTCAGAGACAGAGTGGAGCTAGTCCAAATTAACCATCCTGAAATCATTTTATTTTGAAACAGTGCTTTGACGATCTTTTAGACAGAAGCTTCACCCAGATAACTGTGATACCTGCTGATAGCTCGTTACTGTCTGAATTTATCTATTCCCCTTTGGAGCCTGTTTTTACTTTTGACCTCCCTTAAGAAGCCCAACTGTGAAGTTGTACTTCCTCTTAAACAGTATGTCCTTTTCTTTGTTATAAACCTATCACCCAGTAATTTAACTGGGTTCTACCTGTGGCATGGATTGTGAGAAGCAATGAATACTCTTTCCGTTCCTCTTTTGTCACATCCTGTCTCTTGTTTTCATTCCAGACTGAAGTCCCTTTTAAAACCTTTCCTCATGCTAAAGCAGTGTGATCATCCTTGTTGACTTTCTCAGTTCTGTTTCAAGTTGTGCTGTATTCTTTGCCAGACAGGGTGAACTGATCCACATACACTATTCCACATATTAGAGACAAACATGTTTAATCAGTCTGTATTGCTGGAGAAAACCTCACTTGGTATTTATTTGCTGCATTAGTAACTCCAGCAGCACCGCACTTTGAAATTGGATTTCAAGAGAATACTGGGAAAAAACTCCTCAAAGTCTGAAATGAGAAAGAGAGAGACACACAAGTACAAGAGGTTTGTAGGCATAACCTGATGATTAAATGAGCTAGGGAAAGCCACAGAAGAGTTGGAAGGCAAAGTCGTGAATTTGTAGTCTGAGGAATCATCTCGATTTTCATGACAACTGAATGTCAAAGTTGCAAGAGACTGAATTAATTTATCTATTAGAAAAAACTCTGGTGAACAAGCTTTCTATGCCACATAATAACTTTTAATTAGAGAACGTCTCAGCACTGAAACACCAAATTATGTGTTAGAGAAAGAGATAAGCAATGAACCTGCCATTCAACCTTACTGAAATGCTTTACAACAAGATGCTGCAGCACCAAAAATATTACACAACTGACCAGAGGAGAGAAATTACCTTTTCCTAACTCATGTATTTTCATTAAGAGCATGATTCTGCCCTTTTACAGCAAACTGGACCTTTGTCATTACATTCAAGACACACCAGTCAAAAACAGTCTCTCAGGAACATTTTCAAATCCTAAATTCTTATGGAATAGAAGTTTATAATTCAGCTATATGAAAAGTTCAAAATGCATTTCTGTGCTTTATCCTGCTTTGTCACAAGTAACTCATTCTTCTTGTTTTGCATTGGAGACAAGTGTATTTTTAAGTGCTATCAAGACCACCCTGAACCTGCTTCAGAAGCTGCTACATGACACTGACTATAAGCAAATGTTTATGTGCATCATTTAACGCTGCATAGTAAAATTAAAATTGCAGCCATTACAGCCCTAATTCCGAAGTGACATTTCACAGCTAAGAATAATAATTTTTCACCTAAACTTTTTGAGGGATTATGTATGAATATTTCCCAGACTCTCCAAACTTTCAAAACTTGTTCAAGTGGACCTTTTTTCAAATTCTCATCTTCATTTGCAGTTCTTGTGTATGAAAAGTGGTCTGTGTATGAAAAGCTGTACATGGATGACAATGTCATAGAGGGATAACAATCAAAACAAGGACAATAGTTAAAGATGAACTTGTGCTTGGAGATCACTTACTGTGTGCAGTTCTGGTTTCCACAATTCAAAAAAGACATGAACAGACTGCATAGGATCCAAAGGAGAGGCACAAAGATGTTCAGAGGGCCGGAGAATCTGCCCTGTGAGGGAACATGGAAGGAGATAGCTCTTTTCACCCTGAAGAACAGAGGACTAATTGAGAGACTCTTCAGAGTATTTGAATACTTAAAGAGAAGCTACAAGGAGGATGGGAGTGTCTTCATAAAGGCACCACATGGAGAAGAGGTCAACAGGAACAAGTTGCACAAGAAGAGGTTTCATCTTGATATAACCAAGACATTTTTTACAGTGAGAATGATCATACACTGTAACAACCTCTGCAGGGGCATGGTGGAGTCCCTGTCACTGGGGGTTGTCAAGCTGTGATGAGACCAGGTGTGACATAATTGCATTGAGGCTCCCTGGTTGGACCAGATGACCTTTCAAGGTCCCTTCCAATCTGGGCTGTTCTAGGATTCTGCCATCACCAGCCAAGGCTTGCTGTGTGACTAGGGGAGGACCGGGAGCTGGTGTGTCCTCACTCGTGTTTAATACAAGCATCAGACCACAGGAAAGTCCAGAGATCCAAAATGGGGCCACCCAAGGCCAACCAAGGCTCCTTGTACTGAGACATGTGATACTTTAAAAAGCCTGTTGCTTTCTCAGTGGGCTCTCTGGGAGGACAGACGGAGTAGACAGCAGCACTATTAAGATGCATTTTCTCTTCAAGGCTGGCTGAAATGTTTCTGTTGTTTTTCTAGGTGGAAACTGAGTTTTTGGGAGAACTCATTAAACCTCCTTTCTCCAGCTGTGTGCAGGGATATTAGCCCAGCACTAATTCAACATGGAAACTGCCTCTTCATTTACTTCCATGCTGCAGCCCCGGGAGAAGCCTATCCATGCTCTATCAAACCAAGTTCCACATAAAGATGATGCAGTTGTGTGTGAGCGACCGAAATCTGTCATGTCACAGCTCGGTCCCAAATGCCCTCAGGCTTCTCTCAACTCTCCAGCTGCTTTCTTGTGTAAGTGGCTGAATAATCAAACACCAGCTGAAAATCCCAAACTTTCATGAACCTTCACACATGGAAATGTTACAGCTGATTGGGGTAGGGTGTCACAAACCAGTAAGGGTCATAAGTAGGCAGCAAACCTGCAGAGATACAGAAATCCTATCACCTCCAATATGGAGTAAAGGAACTGAAGCCTCCCTTCTGCAGCTCAGCTCTTTATAATTTTAGACACATTAAAATGCAATTAAGTGATCTATTTTTGTATAACTGTCTTATGGAGGATACAGCTAAGTCTATCTTTCAGGCTGGCTGGTAAGAGAAGCAGTGATGCACTGCTATGTTATTGCAATGGTTGATGTCAGGTGATACAACAGCATCAAGTCTATTATTACGTTTAGCTGCGCACTTTGATTTGTCATCTTGCTGTTCCTACCTTGAAAGTAATTTCATGTAATGCACTGTTGTGTTCTCCTTCTGAAAGAGCTATGGCACAGGAAACACAATCTCCTTTCATATTCTGCCACTGGGATTTGATAAGGAATGGCAGTAAATGTGCTCTCCTCACTGGTCTAGCCAGCTGGTAGGATTACAGACTTCTACCACAGTTTAAAGGAATAAAAGCTCATTTAGGAGAACAAGAGAAGCAGAAATGCAAATGGAAGAGAAGTATTTGCATTTGCCATCTTATCAACCTGAAAACCTGTAAGGTTTTTTCCTTATTTTCTGTTATTTTTGCATTTTAGAAACCTGAACACAGACATGCACACACAGATACATATACACACATGCAGGCACACTGCTTAAATCTATGTCCTTGTTAATCTTGTTAATCTCACTCTTGCATTTTGCAAACATAGACACTTAAAAGCGTGACTGTCAGTAACAGGTCTGTGTTCATGTGCTACCATTTTTTCTGCTTGTAACACACTTTTGAAAAGGAAGACTGGTATCTTAGACTGCTTCTGAGGTGTCATTTTTCATCACTTCCCTATGAAGAACAGTTTCAATCTGACCAGTTTACAAGTCAAGCAGAAACAATAACCCTGTGCCCACAGGAGCGGATGCTGGGTGTTGTACTGGGGTGCTGCAGAAGTTTGAAGATGACCCACATCCCAGCACACCCTGGAGCTTTACATAGACCAATGTACTTGCACACACCTGTGTCTTCAGCAAACTCTTTGGTTTCAAATTTTTGAAGCAGAATTTTTGAAGAACTTTTCCACAAGGATAATTTCCCCATTTCTGTCCAGAGGATTCTGTGGAAAATCATATCCTAGGCAAGGGAAAGGACTGAACACTCATCCACTGCATCTCAGCTGAATATAAACTGTTTGGGGAAGCTAGAGAAAGGAGATGTTTATATGGGTATCTTGCTATTCCTGCAAGTGTAGCTGCTAATACAAGATGCTCAGAGCTCTTGGTAAGGGCAGATATATCTCCTGATGAGTGGACACTGTAGGAAAGAGGCAGGTCTGAGGGTCACCATGCTGCTCAATCCCTTTCTTATGGGGATCTGCATAACTATCCACTGGTCTCCAAATGCCCTGTGGGTGGAGGGAGTGGCAAGCCTGGGTTGGCTGAACCCTCTCTTCCTTGCCTTTCAGCCTGAGTAACCACCAGCTCAGAGACAGCCACTGAGCTGAGTAGCTAAAAGGAATGAGCTATTGTGCCTCTGCATTAAAAACTATCTCAGTGCAGCACCCACATTCTTTCTTGTTAGTGTTTGGCTGCCACAAAGCCCTGGGGTTGGGCCCTGGCTGGCAGCTTCATGGCATGGCAACAACTCAAGAGAAATTCTGTTAAAGCCTGAGCAGTGTATATTCTTATTATCAACTTTATTATTACATATTATTATAAGCAATTACAGTGAAATGGACTCCCCCCAACTAATTTAAATTAGACAATTTAGACACTTAACTTCTTATCATCAAAAAAGACTTTAAATGACAACTTTGGCATTAATTTATCGGCTTCTAAAAAAGTGGGAAATAAAAGATGTTATCAGTTCATTTGTTTTCCCCTACAGCACAATCTCAAACCACCAGCTCTCAGAAGATTGCACAGAAGGTGGGCAAAATGGGAGCAAGAACAATTGTAGCCACAGGGCAAAGACAAGCTGACTCCCAGCTAAGAAGAGCTGGGTTTGATGGTGGTGCGGATGCTTTCAGGCATCTCTTATCATTTGACCTCACCTTTATTTCATTTGTCACTACTTAAGAAGTCAGGAGCTATATGTATCTTACCTTTATGCTTTTCCTACTCCAAGCAAGTCAAGACCAGACCCCACCTGTTAGAAAAAATCTAGGGACAGATTTATTTTAAAAGTAACACCCCCCTCTCTAATAATGCAGTGATAATGGTTCCTCACAGAAAGACCTGCACATTACTCTTACTGTCTTTTAAAATTCAGAGCAATCCCAAGACACTCCCTCCTCTACTAGTAGCAATATATTCCAAATATCCTCATTAGTAAGCTTTGGGAGAAACAAAGCAAAAAACCCTTCAGGAGATATAAGATGGAGAATATGGGAGAATACAGAAGAAGCTCCAGCCAAAAAGCTAAGAATAGTGATGATTGAACTGAGGCTAAAAATATCTTCATTTCTAGTGACAGGATCCAGACACGGAACAAACGCCAGTTCATGTCACTCAGCTCTGACCCAGGCACATGCAGTGATGAGTGTAAGCAAAGAAATGGCAATTAAGCAGGGTTACAAAACTGACTCATGGGTTCAGAAAGCAGCAGCATTTCATTTCCCATGGCAAAGAAACCCAGCTAGCTGGGCTCACCCTTAATAAAACAGGCCAGTGCTTTTTATATCCAAAAGCTTTAATAGCTCATGAATGTCAAACATCCTTTGCCAGAAATTAATCTCTCCAAAGTCCTTTCAGCTCTCTGTGTCGGCTCTGAGCTCCTGAACTCACTGCAGGTTTCCCGCTTTGTTTTTGGCAGAGAGCAGAGCTGACAGCATTCCTGGCTGGCTGCCCCAGTGCTCCGCCACCCCACTCAAAGGAGCTCTAGGGAAGATAGTTTGAGAGGGCAGAAGAGCAAGGGGAAATTTCTTTTCGTGGAAATATCTTTGCTGACTTGCAGCTTCCCCGTGCTAGTGGTGTTATTTGCAGCACAGCCATGGCCAGATGAGTATGGGTTGCAATTATTCTGGGTCCTAATTGCAGGTTGCACATCCCATTAAGAAAGAGGAGAGCAGGGARGGAAGATAGTCTTGCTAAACTCACCCTTGGAAAGGCATGTAAGTGAAATCAAAATGCTTCAGCTGCATAACACACCTGTATACACTCATGGGGATACCCCATCTGAGCTGTGTGCCCTGGCAAGACATAGTTCAACCATTTTAATAGAGCTCTGCTTTAGCAACTGTGCCATGATACTGGGACAGAAAAATTGGAAGAGCAGCTGACTTGGACTACAACAGAGGAGAGAGAGAGCCCAGTGGCATGGAAGAGCTCTGTTTGATCTTTCTTCCCTGTTCTCTGAGGGAAAAAGCATGAGCTTTTTCTGTGAATTTATGTGCTTTGTTTCTGAACACATAAGGCTGAGGATAAACGGGGAGAAAGTGGCTGCCCTTTCCCAATGCAGATTTGGGAAATAGAGAGGACTTTCTCGTGACTTCCTACAGTTCTTGGAGAAAAACTTCTGGGGCTGGAKGATGATCAAAGGAGCAAGGAAACACAGAGCTCCTTTGCTACAAGTGACGCTGGGAGGTGACCTCTGGTACACTAATCCAGTAACCAGACTCAGCTGAATTACATGATGGCAACTGCAGCTGTGGGACCCAAACTCCTTTGCATGGACATATTCTGGACACCTGGCAGCCTGCAAACTTTTGGGACAAAAATATGGACAAAAGAGATATTAAGTACCACTTTGGATATACTTAAACACCATTTCATGGTCCTTTTGATGTCTTTTTTGTTATTTGTGATCTTTTTGGGGCTTACAGCATCCTGGAGTAAAGGAAGGCCCTTGTGCTTATGGAAGAAAGACCTAGAACGGTGAATATGGAGCAAGCAGGGTGCTCAGTGTAGTCCAGTATCTCACAGAGTAAGGATGATGAACACATCTGTTATCAGGGAGGCAGGGCTGTCACAGATATGTCCACCAGTCCAGCTCAATCATGTTGCTGTTCAAGTAATACTAAATTGTTGGCCTGTGAGCAGTAAAAGCTTGGGATAGCCAATAAAATCAACCTGTGTTAACAGGGAATTAATCTGGCACATTGCTTCTTGCTTGTTGAACAAGTTACCTCTTAATTGGGTGCTGTAAAAGCTGGATGTATCCTACTTTTACAGAACCTTAAATGCACAAGGAACTGCTTCTCTGAACCTGGCCATGCCCATCCAGAACACAAGACATAAACATCATTTTTCAGTTTGCTCAAGGGGTAAAGAAAACCAGAACTACCAGAAGAGAAGCCCTAGGCAGCACACTCATGCTGCCCCGTGTCCTCACTCTTGCACAAAGCTGGCGAGTCAAACCAAGCACGTAACCATGGAGCTCTCACAGACAACTTTATTGCTGAGGTGAGACTGACTGATTTCTCTCTTCTCTACCTGTCTGAAACTTACTGGCACTTACTAAATTTCAGGCTCCTCATCTTTGTCAAAGCTGGTGAAAAAGGTGGATTTGAAAACTATTGGGAGGCAATGACTCACTGACAAACAGATGGAAATGCAGTTCCGTAAACATTGCCGTATTGGAAAAAAGGCTTAAAAAATCCTGTCTCCTATCTTACTTGTTATTACCAAGGTTGCTTCAAAGCAAGATAAAAAATAAAGATAAAGCAAAAGTGTCTTAAGAAGTTATGTTAGGTGTTTCCCTCTGTATTTCAAGTGACCAAAAGTCCATCCACTTTACAAGAAAACTTATTTGTTAGAAGGTTTAGACTGCACCCCTGAGAGCAGACAAAGCATGGTTCTGTCTGGTGATAGAAACTGTGAGTAACATTGGAAAGTGCATTGATTCTCCATCCAGATTGTCAACATTTAGCTGTTCTAAAGACTAGCAGCCAAACGTGCATTTTGATAATGGTAATTCATTCATACAAGAACTGTATCAAAGCCCTTCATAGGTCTTTTGATCTCATGGTAAATCATCTTCCCATTTACAGATATTTGAGTGTTTATTTATGGAGATAATTGTGTGCCAGAACAGTCATGAATTACATACTTCAGCATACTTTCAATGTACCTAAACAATTCCCTGGTGAAAGGAATGAGTGTTAGAAAGCACCTGTTTCTTCATCAAATTAAACCTGATTTTATTTCTGTATCACAAGGACTGCATTTAATTGTTCAGCCATTTAAAATACATGAACAACTAGTGTAAATTTCTTCCAAAGTGAATGACCCCAAAATCAAACAATTTGACACCCTGCTAAAACCTCCAGTATTATCCAAATTCCTCCATTTAGCTTCTCCCCAATCCCTGTTGAAAACTTAGTTTTCCCTGTAGGCTCTCCAGAAGGAAAATAATTGTCAGAGTGAAGGATACGTGGAAATTTGCCCCAAGCTTTCTCCATTTTTGAAGCTGCAGTATGTGAAAAGGTGAATTGTCTTGAAGATAAGCACTCAGTAAATTGACCTTCTTCTTCATTGTTACTAAATGGCATCCGTGTAGTTTGGCCATTTTCTCCCTACAGAGCATGTGCTGTTACAGAACTTATGAAAATAAAAATTTAATATTCACTGTGTGGCTGTTTTGAAGACCTGGTTCCATCTCAAGAAATCCTCTATTCCATCCATTGTAGCTGTTTGAAATGCTCGTGTGGCATATGCTCATGTCCTGGAACACTCTGACAACTGCTTTGGCAAACAAAGCAGATCAGCCTTTTTTTCCACATAAAAAAAGGCAAGAATAGTGCTGGAAAACAGCACTGGAAGGAAAGGACAGAGAAGTCCTCACTTATTATTATGCTTGTGCACAGCACTGAATCATTTCCAGTTCCCCAGCTCACCCTAGGCCAACTGGCTTAACGGTATGCCAGCCCCTGAGATTGGAAATCTAAAGGGTATTAAAGCTGCCATCCAGATTTTCAGGCCCAGATCACTCTGGCTGCCTTTTAAAAGCTTGGGAAGGAGGGGATGCTTTGTTGCCTATCAGGCTCAGGTTTAGAGSAGATGGGCAGCACCATGTTCAGCCCAGGAGCCTTAGTTCTGTGTCATGGCCTGTGATCCAGCTGCCTGCCTGTAAATGAAAGCATCAAAAAGCCCCTTTCACCAGGCTAAAACTGAAGAAGATAATTTTACAGAATATATATATACACACAAGTAGACAGGAATGCAGGCCAATAGTATTAATAATTACTGACTAAGGTCTTTGACACAGTATCATGGGGGAGGAGGTAGAGGCTCAGTGTAGTCCGTTAATCCACCCCAGCAGAGTACCCATGGCTGAAATATTGAATTAGCTTTTTCTGTGACCTAGATAAACTCAGAAAAAAAAAATTTCGGCCCAGAAAAACTACCGTTAGGATTTAGCACTGCCAGATCATCCAAGAACTACTTAATTTTCAACTTAATAAGAAAATTCTACACTCATTTAGTACTTTTCACCTTTTTCAAGGTTTCCAAACTATTTGCAAAGCCAGCAACTGCTGAGATAACTTTTGCTCAGGGAACACTTCGCTCACGACTGAAATCAGGTGGTGTGTTGTATAGAGATATAAAAACAAGATCACATAAACTATGCTCTCTCTCTCTCTCTTCCTACCCAGAAGCACAGAAGGGTACTGCATAGGTGAGATGGAGCCACTTAAGGTAGATGCCAACCACAACACATTCTCATGATGAGCATATACAATTTTTAATGCTTTTTTTCATCAGGCCTATTATTTGGTAGGACATACAGCAAGCAATGGACTACCAGGTCGGCTTCAACCCATGTAGTACTTGAAGTCCTATCCTCCATCTCTAAGAAAAGCCATCTCTGGAAGATCCAGAAGTTGAGGAACTGTCCCCAGGGTTGTCATGCAATGATTTGCCCTGAAAAATGGTTTTCTTCAATGCCCTTTCAGGTATTGATTAACTTGTGACCCAAAACTATAAACTAGAAATCTATTGCACAACTGCTTTCACTCTATCTATTCTGGTTGCAGGTACTGCTGTTATCAAGACAATTATCTAATATTTTCCTAGCTCCTGTTCAGTCATTTAAAATAATCAAGCCCAGTGCCTTGGGATATCTGGTCTATTCCTCTGCAGAAAGCTTCACTGCAGAGACAAGTAAAATTTGGGTTTCTGCATATTCCCTCAACATATGCTGTCCATATTGCTTTCTCATGAGGGGAACAAGAAGTCCAACCTATAGAAATTTTGATGAAGCATTTCTATTCATAGGATCGAGGATTTGAGTCTTTAGGCTGTATACTTTCTATCTATTCCTAAATGTTCAAGTGTCCCTCAAGTCTGATTGCTTAGGCATCTGTATGACATGTAGAATGTGCTGGACTTTTTACAGTTGTGCAGTGATTTGCTGTTCATTTTATGTCAACCACCTGCTCAGACCTCACCTCTCTTCCATATGCAGCCTGGTTGAAATCAGAATTGACAGAATCAATATCTGTGGAAAAAAATAGAGACATCAATATGTGTTGTTAGAAATAAAAAAATATCCTGGATGGGTTTTGGGGTCCGCAGTCTTCCCGAAGGCGCGGCACGTGTCCGGCGGTGCCGTGACGCATTTGGCGGTGCACACACACACACACACACACACACAAACGCGTACTTAGTTGAGGCAAAGAGTCGGAGGGGTTCTCCTTATGTGTTCCACGAAATAAGTTTATTCCATGAATCGTCAGGGAAGGAGAGAACCCAGAACAATGGAGGGCTTAGGGTTTTATCCCAGGGGTAGTGGGGGCAGAGAGACAACAGGGACCAATGGGTTGAGGGTTGGGGGCAGAGAGAAGGCAAGGTAATACAACTTCAACCGATAGGGGCAAACGAGGGGAGGAGTAAGGTACAGGGATAAATGGGATGCCCGAGTAAGGGAGAACACTCTAGAACTGAACCTGTGAACCTATAAGACCTTATAAGGGAACAAGGAGTGGCAGGCTGCTCGGTCACTCCTGTGGTTGGCTCAAACACTGCAGCACTCTCTGCTGCGGGCTCAGCCACCTCTACAAATAAGAGTTTAAAATGCAGAATTTTGAAGGCAGCACAGAGTTGGTCTGTTTTCTTGCCAGCTACCTTAAGTTTCCACAGCATTTGAGT
Organism: Amblyornis subalaris; assembly: GCA_018881555.1. Lineage (NCBI taxonomy): Eukaryota > Metazoa > Chordata > Aves > Passeriformes > Ptilonorhynchidae > Amblyornis > Amblyornis subalaris. The sequence goes on along the minus strand of JACAXG010000017.1, from coordinate 5,640,679 downwards.
TATTCTCCTCAAAAATGTATCTACGAAAACATCCAAGCATATTTTGTTCCTGACTTTTTTGTCTGTGCAAGGAAAAGTGACCAACTGACTGTAGAGTAATAGCTCTATATATCTTTTCTGAGGTATATGCTTGGCTTAAGCAGGAAACAAATGTCTGTGTATTGACTGAAAAGAGATGAAATTGCATCTGCTCTAGAAATAATGCTAAACCCACAACTCCTAATGGGAGGCTGCCTGAAGCCCCTCTGCCCTCCATCACTCTCAGGACAGACTCCCACTCTCTTTTGAGCTGGGTGGCTGTGACTAAGGAGGATTATTCCTGGTGTGCTCCTCTGAGCTCCTTGTGCTACCTATGGCAAACCTCTCCCAAGTTACTGGGAGAGCCAAATTTATCAGGACTTCACCATACAGCTGGTGGATTCCCAAGCCAGAACACAAGCACGTGCCAAGAGAAACATTTTAAGAAATGAATATGACTCCACTATAATTCTGAAGTCAGAATGTAGCTTGTAGGGCAGTGCACTGGGACTCTCTTGCACTGAGCACTGTATCTCTCTGACCATTGTATCTCTTCAGCTGTTCCCTGTATCACTTTTTCTTTACCAGTAATGGGTTCAGCCAGCCTTTAAAAACAGGAATGCTGTGGTTGGGTTCATTCATTTCCATATGAAAAATACAGACATTTCAGAGCTGAAATGTCAAGAGTTCTGTCCCCTGCTATGGTAGGGAGAAGGCTGTACCTGCCCACATCTCTGTCACCCAGCACCATGAAGATATGCCACGGAGTTAGATGGGAGGAGGAACTGTTGAATGGAGGCCTCTTCTCATGAACAATATATTTCTGTAAATGCCACTTCACACAGATATTAAAGATTCCTAATAAACTTGAAAGTTCCAGAGCAGGTTTAAAAAGTTCATTTCATCAGTTAGAGCTATGGTCAGTGCTGCACACCTGACTGCCATGGGCTACATGTGATGTTGGCAATGACCATGTGCACAAGTCTTATCCCAGCAGTGTTACAGAAGCTAAGGATGAAGAAAGGACATCGAGATCCAAGGCAGCAAAAATCATTTCAGTGAGTATGGTTTTCGTTATCTCTGAGGATGAGTCACATCTTACCAAGAAATGGGCAATAAAGTGCTTTGAAGTTACTGCCTTGAATCTTGAAGCTGCCTTTATGCCTACACATAAAAAAGGCAAGTGCTGAATGCTGGGGGAAGCGTATATGTTTGGTCAAATAGCAAAAGAAAAATGTTCCCAGCTGAACAAAAAGCAGAAAATAAAATAGCAGGCATCAGCCTCCAGGTTTTTCAAGCTGTCTACTTCTGTTGTTGAATCAGGAGACAGAAGGGACCTTTTATTGTTTTGAAACTCATTCCTTGATCTTTCTGCCATGTAACAGGAAAGGCAGAAGAGTAGCACAATTACATAGACCAAGTCAGAAAAATACACCAAACTAGAATACAAAAACCCTTTGGCTAGCTAGAAACCTCAAGGGTTTTATGGGTAGAAGAGCCACAGTTTTCATACAGCGAATTTCAAATGAAGCTTTATCCTAGACTGAGTGGGTGAAAAGCCTATCTTGTATATGAGGACAGTATCTAAGAATTCTATACCAAATCCATTAATAGAAATCATTAGTAGCTATTTCCAATTTAGATGGAAATTGCATGTTTGATGGGTTATCACTAGTTTAATTTGTGATGAATCCAGCAAGTATCTGGCTGTAATGACCTGGATCTGGATAAACCCCTGAAGGATGCCATGTGATTATTAAAGGTGCTTTAAAACTCTTTTCTGACAGAGTTTCATGCTCCTTCCTAGTTTACCAACAAATACTCACAAAAGCACCATTCTGTGACCTTATTCATATTTTTAGTTGTTGAAGTTCAGTGCCACTGGGGTGGGATATTTATAGCAACTTCAGAAATACTAAAGTCTTGCTTACTGTGAGACTAGAAATGCGAACTTGCCTTAAAACTTATTCATGATACCTTTGCTATTTACAACATAGCTGGTGTCACATCCCATTCAGAAATCTAAAATATCTTCTGGTTTCATTCTTTTCTATGTAAGGATTTAGTATCTCCTTCACTACCCCTCCACTCATGTTGTTTTATAACAATTCATATTCCTTTAAAATTCCTATTGGTCCATGAAAAAAATACTGAACACGACTTGGTTTAGGTTCAATAAATAATTCTTTCATAATTTTTGCTGCTTCTCATGATTTTACCACAAAACTCTTAATATCTGGTGTTTTACTTAAAACCAGATCTTCTGAAATTACATGAAGATGTGAACACTTCTGCTTTAAAAAAAAAAAGCTTCTTCCCCACAAATAAAAGAGAATAAAACAATGAAAACATTCATATGATGGGCTTTGGAACTTGATTTACAATTGAAATTTTAAGAAGGGGATCCTTTCCTCTGCTACCTAAATAAACTTTAGTATTAATAAAAATAAAACAACAATCTTTATTTTCCTCAGAGAGATTTGGAAAATAAGCTACTTTTGTTGTCTTTGTAAACCACAACAGGTTTTACTTTGACCTTAATATTTGACTGTCCATCCTGTTCATAATATCTCAACCCTTGTTAACACTGACCATAGGGAGGTCTATAATAGAAACTTATTAGCATGCTCAAGACTATTTTCAGCTCAGGATGAAGCAGGATGTCTCAGTACTCATTACACTAACGCCCTCCTAGGTTTGAGTCTTAGTAGTTTATAAAACAATTTTAAATCTGGAGGTAAAAGATAATATACACTTCCTAAATATTATTACTGATTTGTTTATTTTTACTTTCCTTGATGATCATCTTTTACATCATCATTTCCTATTTTAGAAAGAAAAAGCATGAAAAGGCTGTTTAATGAGCATGTTGAGCTCATACATGACAGATACTGGTCGAGTCACTTCTCATAGCATTTTATGATAACACCAGGTACACACCTCTCTGTAACAGCTATATTGAAATACTGACTGTCCGCCTACTGGTTTGAAGAACCAATTTATAAAATTAACTGTAGAGGCAAAACAGTAAAAAAATCAACAAGATTCCTGGATACTTCTCATGTGAAATGATCAATGAATAAGCCAAAGGAAATCAATCTACCAAGAAAATATTTAATAGGTTCAAAATAAGAGCTGCAGCTACAGCTCTAAATAAAGTCTAAGTCAGTTTTGATTCATTTCCCTATACCCAAAATACACTCAGGTTGTAAATAGAACACGGGAGGGAAGAAAGGTCCAAGGTACTCTCTGCATCTCTGAACTCATACCCATACCCTGGCACAAACAAAAGGTCACATTACCCAATGTCTTTACATGTGCTACTGCTTGTGTTCTACAGCTGCTAGGAGCCTGGATGTGTGCTAATAATAACCACACAATCTAACCTTTCTCAGGGACACATGAAGGAAAACGGCTGAGTACCATAAAACAAGGCCCAGCATACTCAGAAAAAAAATGGGCTTAGCCAGCCAAACTCAGGTATGGGCACTCCAGTTGGTATCAAGAGTAGTGGGCAGTGACAAACCAAAGAGCTTGTCTGCAGTAAACTGGTGAAATGCTGCCAACTGAGAGTTTTCAACATCCTTTTTTTCTGATGGCATGTTTTCCACTTGATTCCCTTTTGCAAGGGCAGCCCACCCTCCTGGGACATTACTGCAGTGGGAATTCCCAGGGTGAGAGGTCTCCTAGAATACTGAAGAAAATGTGTGATTCCTCAGGTCTTCACACTGGGGAAGCCATGCTGTTAGAGCAGTGTGCCCAGCTCACCCCTTGGCCTCCAGGCAAAGAAATGACTGGTATTTGTGCTCCAGAAGTCAGTCACAGTGGTTTGCTGGTTTAGGGCATTTTGCTTGGTGTTAGACAACTCCCCAGTGAGTGCAGCCATCAACAGACAGGCAGAGCCACGTGGTGTGCCTGGCTGTACTGCATCAGGATTTTGGGCAGAGATTACAGACCAGGTCCATGAAATGGGTTTCTCTTTCCATTGCAGAGTAAAAGATGAAATATCTGTTGCCTCTCCTCCATCTCAGGCTCCCAGTGCACATTACCATGGCAGTGCAGCACTGACAGGTGAGAACAAGCACAGTGTGTGAAACTAAAGCCTAAGAAACTTGTTGTTCTATCTCAGATAATATCCAGCAGATGCTGTAAGACAAAGAAGGCCAGGCAACCAGAATGTAACACTGTCCTGGATAACTCCAGGGAATTGCTGCTAAGGGACTTTAGGACCTGAGAGTAAGGCTTGTTATTCCCACTTCTCCCATCTTCAAGGAAACACTTGTCCAGTCCCAGAGGTACTTCTCTGCAGTGAGAGTCCCACCACCGTGTGTTGCAGACAGTAATCTCTCGTGTTTCTGCTGAACCTGTTATGCAGTGCTCCTTGTTCACGCTGTGAAGACAACTCACCTTTTGTTTCTTATTTACTTCCTCTGTTTGACCCATGATTTTAGACTTCTGTCACACAACACAGCAGAGGCACAGATAATCAGGGAAGCAACATTGACATCAGTGATGTCTATGTCCTAGTGACCACAGGGACAACAAAATGTTTTTGAAAGCTTTGGGCAAGGCTATCGTCCTCCAACCTGACACTCATCCTGGCAGTGTTGCTGTGCTGACTGTGTTTCTTAAGATCTTCCATACTGTCACTTCCTTGGAAAATGAAGAAATATATCAAACATAATACCTGTCCTGCAGAGGGGAAAGAATACGTTATAAAAGGAGCAGATGCTGCGTGATCACAGTGTGAGCCTCTGGCCATTTAAATGGCCAACAGAAAGGTTGTATGAACAGCATGGAAACTGCCCAGCAAACATTTCTGTTGTCAATGCACACTGTGTTTTACACACTGTTTGAGCAGCCAAGAGAGTTGTGCCATTGCTGGGGACATGGGGATGAGCCATCTGCTGATCCCCAGCAGCCAGCTGAGGGGCAGGCACAAGAACCAGCAGAGGTGCTGGGAGAGCTAGAACAGCCTGCACCACACAGTCTGACACAGCTGCTTATGCCAGATACTATGCCTGGATGGGCTGTATAACCTGAGAGAAACACAGCGCAAGTTATGAATTTTCTGATGTACAATGGAGAGTTTGATGGATATATGCCTTGTGGGGATACTACCTGGCAGATAGATGTGTGAGACAGCCTGTGGCTGCCCACCACCACCACCATGTTGTAATTACTGTCCCTCAACAACTCATTCTCTCCAAGATCTCTAGAGATTTGTGTAGGAAAAGTCCCTTGAGCCATGACAGAAACAGGGCAGCTCTGTATATGCACATCCAGGCTGTGAGCAAACATCACCTGGGTAAAAAGTTCAGGAGAGTTTTTCCAAAGAAGCTGGAAATTGTCGAAGCAGAGATAAGCCACAGCCTTTACAAATGACAAAAAACTGTAATCCTGGCCAGGTTACGCCCCTTCAGCAAACTAAGCACGTACTGATTTGGCTGTTTTCAGAGTCTAACTGCAACACCCAAATAGTATACTACCAAAACTTGTGTTCAAGAACTTTGTAACTCTGTTTTCTACCAACTCTGGTTGTCTGGATGCCCAGTTATTGGTTGTTCACAAATCCTTCTCAAATTCCAGCATGTTTCCTTGTTAGCAGGAAGATGCTGTCACCATAGCTACGCCAAATGCTTCAGTACTGCTCTGCACATCAGGAAAAGCTCATTTATTCATTTGAAACGGGTTTTGTTGGATTACATTCTCACAAAAGCCCTATCTTTTTATGGAACAAAGCTGATTACAAAGTACTGATGTGGGAAGACATTTTGGCTGCTTTCTTCTGGTTTTATTTTGTCAGTTCCATATTGTGCTGCCAGGTCATGCTCTTGAAATTGGCGAGTTATTTCAACAGCAGAATTCTTTTTGTCCCTGCCAATGTACTGTTATCTGCCATTCCAGTGAGGAAAGAAAGTGAATTTGTGGAGGCTTTGAAAAATAATGAAAATCAAAGGATAGGTGAACCCTGACCTTGCCTCTGAAGGTAATTTGTCAGTGAGGTCTTGGCTCTCTCATGGTTTGCACCACCTCCTTCCAGCCAAATCTGATGGCTTTGCCTGCTCTTCCTGGAAAGTGATTGTGTCACTGAAACAGTTTTTTCCCTGAGCGCATGCAAAGACCCCGAGACACTGTGACTGGAACACTTCCAGGCACCACAGCCTCTGGGCAGGAGGGTTCAAGTGTGAACAAACATGTGGGGCACATGGACTGTGGCTGGAGGAAGGCAAGCTTTAGTGCTTCAGCAAACAATCACACTTGGATCTAGTGGGAAGCACATTTCACCCAGCAAATGGGCTTAACATCCCTTGGCAGCACTTCAGTGTGCTGAAAACTCTTTTCTACAAGATGTCCCAAGCCCTGCCTGTTCTCTCAAGTGTATTGTGAGGAGAACAGACCAGGCCAGGTCAACAGCGTTGTTTGTAGTTGAGAACATTCAGAAGTTGAATCCCCACTGTCGCTCTAAGCTTGTCCCTAGTCACCCCAACCACTCCAGACCCACATACCAGTCTGGTGTGGGTACCATGGCTAACATGGGCCGCCAGTGACCAGCAGCGCTGCCTCGCTCATGCACAGAGCTCCAACAGCTTTTGGCTGCTTCAGTCACACAGGAGGCAGGGAAGCTCAATTTTCATTCTCACATTCTCATTCTTGGAGAAAATTCCTTGTTGACCAGACCAGCATGCCAGCCAGAGGACACGGTCACCCTGGAAGGTCTGTTTGGCTTGGTCCCTCCAGCTCTGTGGGACAGACCTGTGACAGCACGAAGGTTATGAAAATTTGTCAGCATCAGCCTGAAGTCACACAAAAAATTTGACATCACTGCAGTGCCTTTCCACAAGGGGACTAGAAGATCAGGGGCTGGACTAGATGAACTCCAGAGGTCCCTGCCAACCCTAACTATTCTGTGATTAATATAACCAGAATCTGGGTCTACCTTGCTGTAGTAATCACAGCTTCACATGATGCTCCAGCCAGTTCCTTTTATTGTAAATTTTAAAACTAATTACAATGGCTAAATCCACACTTCAGTATAGGCAGAACCAAGGGTCAAATCAATCCTACTTATGTGTATAAGATTTTATCACCTGAAGGCTCTTGGCTARGGGAATTAGCCTATAGGAGGATGTAACATCATTTGGGAATCTCTGAATAACTCATGAGCTGAATTGCCCGGCTAACAATTAATTAGTTGGGGATCCCTTTGGAGGTAATTACTTCCCAATGGCTATTAAGAAAACACCTGACAAGATTATTTACCACCTCATTACACTGCTTTGTCTAATTCATCTGCTCTGTTTTCCACATTAAGCACTATTAGAAAACACCTACTTTGTGTCATTGGCAGGCTAAACGATATCCAGGGGCTTCCAGAAACAGTGTGGAAGGATGATAAAATACTGGACAACCCCAAACCACACACCACTATCAAGGTACATAAGGCCACATTTTGGTCAAGCACCACAGCCACTGCTGGACATCTGAAGATATTCATAACAGATTTAACTGTCCCCAGAAGGGATTAGTCTTGCAAACTGGAAGGGAAATGAACCCCCAAGCCACTGCTTTCATGATCCACAAATATCTTATACAGTTGCCTTCCCATTTTGGGGATAAAAGCCTGATTTTTAGGTGAAGAGAATAATTCAAAATCTTGGAGACTTGAAACTGCATGTCAAAAAAGGTTTTATAACAATGGAAGGTATTTTGGCTTGATGCCGTATTGCATTTACCAAAAATAATAGCTTAAATAATTAAAAGCCATATTGAGCCATAAATACCATATTTTGGGGTCTAGGTCTTTTAAAACTGAAACACCTGTCAAGGCCAATGTTCTTCTGGGAAGAACTTCAGTTTTGACGAGTACTAATTTTGTTAGCTGTTTATTTATTCAAATTTTAAATGTAAATCAATAATGACCTTTGCCAAAGAATCTCTCTTAGATTCTTCATACATAGGAACAAAGCACCTCCAGAAGCTATCTGGGAACATTTCAGAACAAAATCTGTTTTACCCTTTTTGCAATATACGCTTGGAGACATTTAATGTGCACAAACAGCATAGACATTTATCTTCATAATGTGGTTGCACATTTTGATCAACCACATTTTATTCAATGCTTATAAAAAGTGAAATATATGCATTTTCTAAAAATCCCAGCAGCCAATATTTCTATTTCTACCCCGTTTACATTCGTTTTTTACAGACTAATTAATTTCCACTCAAGGAGTGGAGGGAGTAGGCTGCGTAGTTTGTAAGTGTATACACACCCCATAGCAGCATGCTGAACCCTGGTTTTGATCAGGAGCTTTGAGCAAGCTACTGCCTCAAAAAAAGGCCAATATGACAACAGATATTTTTGTAGTCAGAAGTGCTAGGTTTCATTCTGGCTCAGAAGGTATTCTGAAAGGATACATGTTTCTCCCCAGATTTTTGCTGAGTTCCACAAACATTTTGGGACTGCAAGGCAAGTACATAATGCTGCAAATGTTATATCGTTATTTCATGGCTAGAGCAGAAGAGTTGTTTGGCATTTTAAGATGTGTGTAACTGTATTGAGGCAGAATTTCATTTGCATTTAAACCACTTTTTTTTTTTGCATACTTTGGCTATTTATTGCAAATCTTCAGTAGCTGAGGTAACAATGTTATTCTGTTTCCACTGAACTCCCTGCCAAGCTCCTGCAAGCAGTGCTGGCAATACAGTTCAGAGAGTTTGGTTCTGAGTGCCAGAGTTTTATATTTGATCCAGGAAAATGCTTCTGATCAGACATTTGACAAAAAAAAAACCCCAACAAAACTGTTCACATGGTCAGCAAAATGAATAGACTCCACTTCTAAGTGAATAGTGGCCTCAGAGGTTAGCAAGGAAAACTAGGGCTGTGTTTGCACTCTGAAACTTAGGTATGAGATAAATTAGCACAGCTCAGTTTTTCCTTGTTTCAGAGACTGGGAAATCATCACTCACCTTCTCAGACATGTTGTGAAGTTGAATTACTCAAGGTAATTCTTTCCATCCTAAGAAGCCCTAAATTGTTAATGATTATTCCCACAGTACCACCCATCACCATAAACCCCTTCTAAGTCATGAGCTAGGCAAGACCAAGACAGGATTCCAGGTATTTCTGAATTTAGAACCTAGATATTAGAGTAACTTATCCTTTATCAAATTAGTTAGATCCGGATTGCAAGAGATATTTCCTCGTGTCAGGATATAAATGACTAAAGTCAACATTGAAAATGGGACTGTGAAGCAACTCATCACAAGCCTGAATGAAGAGAAACCATCTCAATTCTGTGCTTTGCCAAGCAGGACAACTGCAATCTATCCACTGGGGGGGAAAAAAAGAAAAAAAAAGAGAAAAAGAAAAGATAAATAATGCATCTAAAGTACTTTGAGAGTTTAAAGCAGATATAAAATTATATATAACAGACATATATCTGTTAGAATCCCCACAGAGTAATAGTTAAATAGAACAAGCATGTCTTTGGCTGAAGGCTACCAGAGACGATGTCTGAGAGAGAATTCAGGGCACAGACAGACATACAGAGAAAAACGCAGKGGTTTCTTTTCCCATTGGTGAACTTATGAAGGATACTTATTCTGCACCAGACAGGACAGTTACAGCAGCTGGAAACTTTCATAATGGCCCTGGGTCCACACATTGTGGTTTCTGTCACCTTCAGATACCACCTCTGAATGGTGACAGTGAATCTGCAACAGCCTGAGGAGCCCCAACCTCAAATGCAAAGGCATCAATAGTTAGACCAGGATAGACTGAGATGGCATTCCCAAGTCACCCTCTATGAAATCAGTTTTACTTCTCTTTGAAAACTTCTACAGGACATGGTCATTGCCCAGTCAATACCCAAGTTATCCTGCTCAATAAAGAAAATAACTTACTTCATTCCAAAATCAGAGCCAACTATTCATCTTCCTTGGCCCATGGAAATTCCAGATGTGCTACAAAACTTTTCCTGACTTCATTAAGGAGAATATCGTAAGGTACTATGTTTGCTTAGGGCAAGGTTAGATTGTTTAATGAAGTAAGAGAATATTTTGTCTGTTAGAGCCTCTGTGATAGAGCTTGCACTGTGCATACCATAATTTACAGACTTTGTGGAAAGGGATGGTAAGCATCATTCCAGAAATGTGAAATGAGACAAATCAATGGAAATGAGCAAACTAATAGCCCACATAGGTGTCAGTGCTTGATTCCCTTGGCTTTTAATGAGGCTGTCTAATGAACAGTGTTTATCTTTAATTGCCTACTAAATAACGAGTGACTATGAACTGATTTTTTTTTTTACTTTAGCTGATTATTTCAAATGAAATGCTCCATTTCCTTGCTTTAAAAACACGGTGGTGTTTTGCACTGATGTCTGCGCTGTCACTGATGGGAGCAGCTTTGGGCCATGGCGGCTCACGTTTACCAGCCAGCCCATTGTTTGAATGGGTCTCTTAAGAATACGAACTCAATAGCAGCAGTGCTAAAGCTTCAGGGCAATTTCAGGGGAAATACTGCCCATTATTGCCTGCAGCATCATTGCTGTCTGGTCTAACTCAGTTCATTTCCCAAGTATAAATAATAATTTCTATCACCCTCCTGTTGCCCTTTCAATCAGTTACACCACGGGGCCACACAGACAGAGCTGCACTGTCTTACTTCCCAAGTAGCAAAGGCACGGCAGAGAGGTCTTGTGCTGTCTGTACATGGGATGAATCTCGGCCGCACTGGTGCTGGGGAAGCCCATGAGCTCTGAGCTTATGGGCTGCTTATTCCCCGTGGGATGCAGCACAAGTCCTCGAGGTCCTTGRAGATCTGCCAGCTGGAAGTGGCCCAGCTCGGAGCATGGCAGGGGAGAGACTGGAGAGTTCTGAACTCGTGCAAACACCCCCTGCGAGGGCAGGCACCGATGTTTGGGTGGGGAGGGACAGCGGGGAGTAGGGACCAGCTGCACTGGCAGCAGCGCATTTCCTTCATCCCTTCCCAGCAATGGGCGCTCCCTGGGGCAAGTCCTGCTGTTTCCTGGTCCTTTGCTCTGCGGATTGAAAAAAAAAAAAAAAAAAAAAAATCCCATTTGCAGCAAAACCTTTGGCCTTCTGAAGTGACTGCAGATGCTCCATGAAAGGCAGAGCTTGGTAGCTGAATCTGTCACCACTTCTAAGACGAGCTTTTGGCCCCTTGAGAACTAATCTGATGACCTGAGATCTGTAATTGCTGCTCCCTTAAGTTCCAGCAGATAACCCTATGCATAAATCACCATACCAATCCAAACACCAGAAAAGCGCTGCTTGTGTTTTTTTCCTCCGCCCTCTAACAGCTCTCACAGCTTCTGAGCGTGACACAGAGAGGAGGAAAAGGAAGGTCAGGGCAGGCTAGCAGAACGTGTTTTTTGTAGGGATTTTGGCAAAAAAGGTTCTCATTACTAAGCTATACAACAAAAAGAGTTGCACTCGTACATTTAAAGTGTTAAATATTATAGTTGGTGTCTCACTGAGAGCAGTAAAGACTGCTACGGTTCCCCTACTGTTTTTTGAAAGAATGCATTCCTTCACAAAAAGCCAACAAATTTATTTGATGGAGAAAAGAGAGTCCAGGTTGTCTCTCCTGTAAGGCAGAGGCAGGACTCACTGCATTGTTGCAGTGGGGTTTGTGCCACCACAGCAGCAGCTGCAAAGAGACTAAAAACAGTAATAGTAGGTCTGGCCAATCACTGCACAGATTTACTTTTCTTATTAGGAAAATCCCTCTCAGCCACACCTAAAAGCACCAGAAAGCCCTTTCCTCAGGCCCTTGTGGTGCTCAGTTGCTGCTCCAGCCTCTGGGAAGCAATGGCCTTGGCATCTGTTATCATCATRCTCTCTTTTACTCAATTCACTGAGTTCAAGGAGTCCAAATGCACATCAATTCACAGCTCCAAAATCCCTCCAATCAGACACGTAAATGTCAGATGCTCTGAAGTTTCAATCTGCTGTAGATTATATTTGACTCAAGCTGCCACAGGCYGATAAGGACCTCAACAGTTGAATTAATGCCGAACATTCAATTCTGTTTTAAGAGATCATTTCCAGAATATTTCCGTCATTTCTGAGTGGCCAATAACACTAGAAGATTCCAGTGTTTAAAAGCTTGTTTAAGATCGGTTGCCAATTCCTGAAGTGTAAACTACCTGGATTAATTTTTAACCACATTCATTCCAAGAATGTGGGGCTAATTGGTTGCTAAATCACTAAATCAAGTTCCATTCATAAATAAGTAGTAACAAGTGTTCCTAGCTACTTTGATGAGCATGAAAGAGAAAGATAGATTCAAAACTGCCTTTTTTCTTTTTCTTTTCCCCCTAAGGGTTTGTGTCTTGCATGGGAAGCATATATTTACCCTATTTACAAAGATAGTTTATTCACTGTCCCAATCTTCATGCAGTCCAAGTAATCTCTCTTGTTAGCCTGAACAGACACATTCAATCTAATTCAATGCATGGAGAAAACTCTGAGAATAGAATCAAAACAGTAACAGGAATACAGACAGCCTTTCCACGTCAGCATAGCACTTCTTGATCTTCAAGACAGTTTACATAGCCAAGGCAAGTGTGAAGCAGGATCAGTATTGACAAATCACTGTCTCTCTTGGTTGAATATAAGGGAAGCTAGCTCCTTGAGCCCATGTCAGGGAACCTCAATGATTCAGGATCAGTCAGATGAATCCTGCTCAACATATCTGCAGGCACTCCCCAGCTCTACTGGACACAAAATCTATAGTCTATAACTTGCAATCTGATGGTGCAAGAAATTGCCTCTTTCTCTGCTTTTGTTACAGCTCATTCATTTGCTCTGTAGCTCCAGACACACGGCATACCTGGCCTGGGCTATTTACATTTCCCTGTCTGAGTCAGGATACTATTTCTTCCAATGAAGTCAGGAAAACATTCTCTCATGTGAGGCAGTGTTTGACAATATGCATACAAAAGTCTACAGCTCAGTTCTGAATGTTTGGATYTACTGCAGTTTCCAGCTGTGCTCAGTAGGATTGCAATTCAGACAACCAAAAGAACAGAGCGTAATTCTCTTCTTCCATCCCAGGCTGATCGCCCAGACTGTACCTTTGCTCCATGCCGACTATGTATTTATACGTTTTTAGTATGGCTAGATATTTAATCTGCAAGAGAAATACAGGTCAGAAAATGCAGGGGCTGTTAAGAATTACAATTGTGTTGTTATCGCTGGCAGCTCTTTGGTAAGAGAAAACAAGTGTGCAAGGTACCAGACAGATATGAAATGAAAAAATTAATCCGAACCCCAAGACCTTAGAGAGACTGTTGTCAATGTCTGTAAACAACCATCCCCCAGTAATTACCTTTCACTGTACAGCACATCCAGGCCTGGGTAAACCAAAAATTTTGCTCTCCTCTAAGTTGTGTCAAGTTGTGCTAATTAGGAAGCTGCAGTTCTGCTTCATCTACTAAATGACTCCATCACCTGTGACTTACAGAGCCATGCTTATCAGCCATGCTTAGCCCCTATGTGTAAATACTCACATTGAGTTTCTCCAGGCAGTTCTCAGCTCAGATAAAGGTGATTTCTAGCTGAAAGCCACATCAGAAAGGACTCAGCATAATAAGGATGGTGCCAAAATGACAAGTAGGAGATGAAGTTTCAACCTTTAACAGCAGACAGGATGACTGACTTTGTGACTGAAGGTCTGAGGAGCAAGAGCAGGGAAAACCAGATTCAGTCCAAGGAAGCGTTAGCGCRGCTTCCTCAGATAAGTCAAAAAGCCCAAGTCTGCACAGGGAGGTTTTATGTATTTATGCATAGAAAAAGTTTTCTGCCTTTCAGGATAAGGGGCCTGGAGGCTTTTATAGAGACAGAACACCTCGAGTGGTTGTTTAGAAACAAGATTCCTGGCATACTCTGCTTGCAGCACTTTGGAAATTGCCAAGATGAGCATCCAGCACTGTATGGCTGCTCTGCTGCTTCTGTGCCTGGAAAAGGGTGAAATGAAAAAATCTTTCAGGGAAGAAGGATAATCAAATAGCTTTCAAATTCTATGAAAAAGACCTCAAATCAGTGAACCACCATTCCTAGCAAGTAGCTTTCAAACAAGTCACTGTTTGGATGCTTTGATTCCAGTGACTCAGCAGCTAGCCTTTGGTATATAGCTGAGGTGCTGCCACCAGCATAAGGGAGGAGGTACATAAGGCACAAGGGATTTTGCACGAGAGAGGGTGCCCTTTTCCAAAAATGCCAGTCTGGATGGCAGTGAYGACCTCACATCTCCCTTGAGGAAAACATATGCATGGTAAATACCACTCACATCACAATTATTACTAGGGTTTGAACTCCTGAAAATACTGAACAGCAAAGCTTGTGCTTCTGTAGCAGCTATAAAATATTTTCCTTTGTTCCTTCCTGCCTGAGTGTACTTTGGMCCAGTTATTTCTCTATGTCAGGCAGCAATATATCATCAGCAGTAAGCAGAAAAAAAAGGCACAAAGGAGAAGCACATGAGGTCAAGCACTCCTGGGTGCCCATAAAGACAAACCCAAAGCTTCCAGCAGGAGCTATAGGACTTGGCATCATTATATCATGCCGACTTTGCAGTGTGGGGCTGCCTACCTTTGCCATATGTAGCTCTGGGTGCCAGTGCTTGCTGGTTTATTCTGCAATGTGAGCTGCACAGCTGCTGTAACAAACACAACATATGTCCCTGATTTTGTTTCCATGCCCTGCCTATAAACAGAGAAAATGGTCAGACGCACTAGGCTTTTTATGAAAGCAGAAAGAAGCCAAAATATGTTGGATATGCAATTTTATTGGTTGCTTGGCATAATTTCCCTTCCTGTACAGCAGGAAAAGATGAGGAAAAGCATCCTTGATCTGCAGAGCAGGAATATGACTTCAGCTGGCAGGGATCTATTAGGTGTTCTTGTGGGAATGCTGCTCATACACCACCCCCAGCTCAGGTTTTGGCCACAGGCCCAGTCCAGGGTGAGGAAAGGACAAAGAATGAAAGGGTAAAAGAGGCCCATATCCTTGAGACCCAGCTCCACACTGAGCAGTGGAGTCCGGGGCAAGCCATGCCCATGTCTCCTCCCCCAGTTCTGAGGTCCATGGGACATCTCTTGAGGCTCCCACAATRAGAAGACTTGTGTAAGTTGCTTACTACCTAGAGACAGCGGGTATGTCAAGTTGGAGTATCTCTTTCCAGGTGTCACCACACCAGCTCTGCTGCAGTCAGCCCACTTGACTCGTAGCAGGACAGAAGATACTCCTGACTTCCTGCTACACAGTGAGTCCCATGAGCTTAAAAAGCCCCCATGGAGGGGAGAACAAAACTTCAGCACTGCAGGTGAGACTGAAACCTCTGCTACATGAAGAGGTAATTCTGCTTTGTCTGAGAAAGTAGCACCGGAAAAAGCTCTCTTTTCTCACAATTCCTTCTGCCTGTGAAATCTTCTAAGCAGTATCTTGCAAATGTTGCATTTCAGCATCTCACCAACTACTTAATTTTGATCTCTTTTTTTTCTCTTCAACCTTTTTTTAAAAATATCTTTGCACAATGAAGATTAATAAGCTGATTAGAGAACACTGGTGATACACAGCTTTATTGAGTCACATGTAAAACTGTTCTGCTTGTGGTTCGTGCCTTTCTCTCACTGAACTTTCCTGCCTATCAAGAGAGGCATCAAACAGAAGAAAAGTTTTAAACCACATGATTTGTGCAGTATAACAATAGGCCTGGCTGAATATTCAAGTTAAAACAGAGCACTGATTTTGGCAGAAATAATCGTATTTACAATAACAAAGGCATGCCGTGTACATTTATCATTATTCACAGCCTCTACTGTCTTCACTCTGCTCACCATCCCTCCCATATCTGAAAGAAAGCAACCGATATTGATTCTGACTAGCTCTAATAAAATGTTAATCACTATGAAGAGTAGTTCAAACGCAGCTTGTATGTCAGTCTTCACTTGGCAGTCTCATGCCCTTGTTTAGTAAAATCCCAGGAGCTCACAGCACTCAAAGTTGAGKTTTTTTCCCAGTGTCATTTCTGGTGCATGACAAAGGAGCCTGGGAATTTCACCTTCATGACTAGCCAATTTACAAACTCTTACAACAATTTTCAACAACTGGGTTCTTGGTCTTTTATTTTGCTGTCAGTTGGGTCCTCTAAGAAATGCTTTTTAATTTTTTTAATACTAAATGTTGTCCAGTAGAAACACAGATTTATTCAAGAAATATGGATGCCTGAGATGCAGACATTTACCTCTGTGTTAACCATTACCTCCTCATTTCAATCAGCACAGAGTTATAGAGTCTTTCAGCATTCTGGCTATCTCATCATAATGAAAATGCCTAAAATTAGTGAGATGAGCCCTTAAAGTCCCTGTTTCTCTCCAAAGCTTAGAGATAGTCTTCATCAAAGATTTGTGCAGCCAAATGRGAGTAATCACCATAACTCTGCTCATATTCAGCAGCGTGTATCCATTTCAAACACATAGATACATGTATTTCTAATTCTAGTTTAATGAAAATTAATGCTTTTATACCTATATCATTTTATTAGCAATCAGTAATAAAATAGTATTTAATTGTTTTGCCAATATAATCAGGTATAAGGCAATGCATTTGAACCTAATCAATTGAAAATCTTTCCCTCTGCCTTACTGAAGGTTGAGATGGTCATTAACAGCCCTTCCCAGCCTCAAATATTTTACTCTTCAATGGGATCTTTTTAAAGTATTCATCATTGATTCATTGCCATTCAAGCCAGACTAAGCTRTAACAGTGCTTACCATGGGCTGCATCAAACCAACTCCTGTTGATATCAGCGAGGAAGAAAAGACTCCTGGTCCCACTTGCAATGTGTGTTCTGATGTCATAACTAGCTGGGAAAACCAGCATATCCTCCAGTTTTCCAGTAATACACTGGAAAGTCAATTAATTAACTTTACCTGAGTGGAAACTAACTTGGACACTAAGCTCTGTTTTGCTGCACAAKTAAGTTGATGCAGAAGTATAAATTTGTTCCACTAACTCACCTGACATCCCGTTTGCAGAAATGGGTTTTCTTACACAGTCACACACAGAAAAGCCATCTGTTCACCCCCATGTAGAACCTAAAAATATACTTGATAACTGCACTAGGCTAGGGRTCAGTCTACTCAACAAAACCTTAACAAAATAAATGTAATTGGTATTTTTATGCTGACAGAGTGCAGCCCTATATTAAAATGGGATGGGGATTAAAATGTTGAGGTTATTTTAATATTCACTCYTGCCCCTTTCTGCAGATTTTCTCATCTTTCTTTTACAAGTTTTTTGAGGCTTTTAACAGTCTCTGTTGCCACCAGCACTCATCACTCATCAGTGGGGCATTAAGCACTTTTAACCTTTAGGTTTTATCCCAGGGAAGAGCTCCAAAAAGTCCAGTTACATCTGCTGCTGGGTGAGATCCACAACCTCCATATAGACACAGGATGAAACACTCCTTTTTCCATACCACACAGTTGAGGTGCAATTCAACTCATCTAATGCCACCCTAAAATGATAGAGTTACTGAAACTTCTCAGCAATTATTTGCTTATCAGCAGCTCAGCATTTTCCTCTGTTACTTATTCTACAAGCTTGTTTATAATGTCGATTAATCCAACACATGGATGTAGTTGTGGGTTGCCGGCGTTAGGTCGCTCTCCACCTCAGCGCCAGGCACCCGCGTCTGAAGCCTGGCGCTCTCCGGGCGAGGAGCCGGTGGATGACTCTGAATGTGTCTGCCCCAAGGGAGACACAGACCAGCACACAGATAGCTCAGGGAACCACGCAGGAGGCAAAGGGTTGGGAGCAGGGTCTCCGCAAGCTCTCCGTTTATTSAGRGGAAGGACAASCAACCCACACAACAAAGCTCTCARASAGAACTCCCCCCAGCGCTCAGSGGAGCATCAGCTTAAAAGGGGAGGGAAAAGGGGGAGGAGCGAGGGTACACAGCCAATAAGGGATAAAGTAGGGGGAGGATCTGAGGGTCCAACAACCAATAACAACAACTGAGGGGAGGGTACAGGATACAACAACCAATAGCGAACCGAATACMATAGAACCTTCTGGAACTTAGGGTGGAACAAGGGTTTAATCGACAGCCTCTCCCTTGCTTAACCAGGGATAGGAGAGGGTGAGAGAGGGGGTGGTCCTCAGACACTGGTCCCGTCCTCCGACTCCTCCTCCCAAGAGGAGGGATCAGCATCGGAGGCGGGGTCTGCGATGCCAGCTATGGCAATCTGCGGAGAATGACCCACCACACATGGACATCGAGTTCTAGTCTGAGACACCTACCTAAGCACCTTCTATTAGCTGGTGGACACTTCCAAACAAAGCACTCATTAAACTTTGAAGAGAGTAGCCAAGGAACGCAGAGTCAATATGTTCCTATCTCTTTCTCAAAGTTATACTGGGACCATGGAAAACTAGTATAGAGGAGATGGCTAACTCTCAGACAGCTGGAGATGGATGGATATACTCCCACCAGCTAAGCAACAGGGGCAGATAGCACCCTGTAAGGATTTAAGAACAATTGAGTTTTCCTACTAACAGCATACGGTTGCCAAGGATCTTTCCGGGTTTCATAAGTAGAGTAGAGCTTAATATAGGGAGATGAGCCTTGAGTGGAGATCTGCCACCTGCTTTCTCCCAGCCTCCTGTCTCACATATTTATGTTGTGAGCTCTCTATTGCRTGGACCATCTCTTGCTACTCACAGRTGCACTCTGTCTGCTGCAGGGAAATCCTCTTCCTAGAACAGGTTTGTACTCAAAGAAGCACAGTGGTTCAAATTATTAACAATAATGATGACAATAGATAACACAGTACACTGAGAAAGCTTTGGGAGAAGAGTCTTTGGAAGGTGAACTACTATTGGGACAAGGCTGTGTCTATCTAACTTTTATCCTGAGTTCCTCCAGATGTTCTCAACATCCTWATGTCAGATTTTGCCACCTAAAACAGACAAAGGAGCCTGGAACATCAACAATGCTTAGTACCAACAAATCTGTAGTATAACACTCATCAAGAYCTCAAAGCTGGACTGACCTGTGGGGGAGATGCTAGTACTGCTCACAGGGCAGGAACAAAGTACTGGATCTTTAATGGATGCTTTTATTTTCCAACAGTGCTCTGGGAACAGAGAAGCTTTTATTCTGGAACGCTGTTATCTTAGAAAATATTACTGACTTGATTGCTGGGGATACTAAGGAGGTTCAGGCCAGCTATGAAGCAAGTTCATTTATAACATCTTATGAAGGGTTTTTATTTTTATATGGCTTTTGACCTCAAGTCTAAAGGAAATGTCAATCCCTACTGTAATGCAAGGTCCAGGGAATGCAGACACGTCAGACATTTCCATATCAGCTGCAAGACCTTTAGCAGCACACACAGACTAGCACGGCTCTCTAGCACAGTGTGCTAAAGACAAGGAACAGACAGATTGCTTGTCAGCAACAGCGGAGAGAAAAATCTTACCAGCAACATTTTTATTCCATCTGCCCAGAGGTGACAGATGAAGCATGAGCAGACGCCTGAAAGAGGGGGAACCTGGGGAAAAGCATGGACTGGCATCAGAAGGTGGGATCTTTCAGCTTTGCTGTGTGAGCTCAGAGAAACCAGTACCCCGTTTTGGTCCTCCCAGGTCTGTTTGATGGTCCCATTTGTTTAGATAACTCCCTCCTCCTGCAGGAAACTCTTGGGGCAGTGACCTGCAGCTTTGCTTTCTGGAAATAGATTTGGAAAGGAAACTGTACTCTACCAAAAGTAAAAGATGTCTTAGATATCTTAGACCCAAATGCTTCTATATCCCTGTARCCTTCCCCTGAGACAGCAGGTGCTTATGTGCCACGACCTGACCTTGTAGCACTCAGCTCCTCTTCAGAAGCAAACCCAAACCCCACACTGTTACATCCCTGCAGAATAA
This sequence comes from Amblyornis subalaris, assembly GCA_018881555.1. Lineage (NCBI taxonomy): Eukaryota > Metazoa > Chordata > Aves > Passeriformes > Ptilonorhynchidae > Amblyornis > Amblyornis subalaris. Next base: position 5,620,696 of record JACAXG010000017.1, on the reverse strand, counting down.
GTAAAGCATTAAGAACCAAGCTGTGTCCTGTACAGAAAACAAGTTAGCTGGGTTTCTTTGGTACTTTTCGAAAGATGTTTTGTATTGAACAACATCCCGAAGTCCCAGTTCCCTCTTACTGCAGCATTATTCTCTGATCTGCAAGCTGTTGACTGATCCGCTTGCTACTCTTAGAAAATTAAGCGACCACGCGTGTGGAGTCACAGCAGTTCCCCACAGGGAGCTGGGTTCTCAGTTTCAAGACATCCATGTAATTAGCAGGCAGTCTACTGCCATCACCCTGAAATCAGAGGATGCTTAGGAGGAGACAGCTTTCATCCCGGGTCTTCAACGCCCTTGACAGTCAGCAACTTTATTATTTAGTGAGGCAGCAAGGCCCTGAACATTCACATTTCAGAGAGGCAAACCATCTCAGACATCCTGAGTTCCTAAAATATCCCCACAGCCCCTAGATGAGAGCAGGGCTCTAGCTCCAAACACTGTGCTTGTTCTCCTGGCTTGCATTAYAGCTCGGGGAAATAAACAAGCAGGTAGCAATGTGTGGAAGGAAAGCAGAGGCTCTCCCCAGGGATCCTGCACAAGCTCCGCGCTTCTGATGGGGGGAGTTCTCACTGCAGTGGGGCTGCTGCAGATGGAAGGACCAGACACAGCATGGGAAAGCTGGCCCCTGCACTTGACCTGTCTCTCATCCCAGCAGAGCCAAGAATAAGAAAATGGCCTTGCAGAGGCGGAACTCTAGGAAAAATTTAAAATGGGAGTCAGAAAAAGACAAACTCCAAAACACACAAAAAATGCAAAGGCAAAACCTGCTGGGACTCATAGAATGGCAAATTAGTGCTGTTGAAAGGAAATGCAATCCTTGCTTGGGGTTTGTATTAGGATTTTTGAATGATGATGAAAATGAGGCTTCCTCCCAAATATCCAACTGCAGCAGACACACCACAATTTGTTGTATGTGGGAAAAAACTCATGTCTCCTTCCCACCTATTCAGGTTCATGACTTACCTTTCCCACATCATGGGGCTTTGTGAAGTCTGACTGGCCCCAACTACAGGACAGCCTGACAGGTTTAAGTGACACTTTGAAATCTTTGCTGCAAGCTGAATCCCTTCTCAGCATACTGGGAATATTAGCAGATTTGAAGCTGGTATAATTGGCAAACACCCCAAAAGGTGGTTGCCTATAAGTTCACATCAGTTTCTATTCATGTATGTGCATAGTGATGCACATGTACATGATTCTTCTATTTTTCAATATTCCTGCAACTCAAACACTTGCCTTACATAAGATTTGCCTCATTGGCAGATGTCTGCTGAAACTTATTAGGAACAGCGTATTTTTTAAAAATTTAACTGTGATAATAAGACAGTTTATCACTTTCAAATTTAATAGAAACCATCTGGAAAATGATTACATAGTCATTAAACTAAATTCTTGTGCTTGGAGATTTCATGTATGGAGAAAAACTACAACGAAAAAATCAGATTATGGACCCAGAGAAAAGGTAAGTCTCCTTCCTCATGTATAATAAGATTGTTCTGACCTCTAATTTTTCATCCCTTCCAATTCACTGAAGGGCTACATTTTGACGGCTTGATTCAAAAACTGACATGAATGAGGTCCCTGGTACAGAAAAAGAGCCAGGTGAGGACAGGTTTAACAGTCTGGCAGATCATGGGAACTCAGTTCACTTCTGCAAAATGCTGTTTTATGGCTTTTTCCTTCTAGAGTGAAAAAGAACTTTGCTTTGCTTTGCAAAGTGACAGATAAAACTTTCTGAACAGACTTTCTTCTGAGTCTGTAAAAACCATACATCTTATAAATCAGGGTTGATGATCATTTAATTGTTCTCCCTTTCTCTCACTCCCTTTCTCCCACTCCTACTCAGCCTTTACACCTCTTTTCTTCTTTGCCTGCTTTGCCTTCCTTTTTTTCCTTCTCCACCCAACTCCACCTCCCTCCCTGTCACACTCACGGCAGAGGTTGTCTGTATTGCAGCCTCAAGTCTGACCTTGCAGCTGCCAAAACTTCCATTTTAACTGCTTATTTCATGATTATTGGAGCAGAAAAGCACTTGCCATCAGATTCTACCTGCTTTTCTTCCCCTACTGCTCTTCCCCACCAGCAGCCAAGCCCCCACGGTGGCTTCCTGCTGCACTGCGTCCACTGTGCCACCTTTAAAGCAGAGTTCACTCCTTAYAGCCAGCCTACGATTGCTGGGGCCATTTTAAACACTTTTAGTCCATACCATTAGTATATCTCAATGTTCAACTCACTTGGGGTGGATTARAGTGAAACGACACTGAATGATTGGTGTTTGTAAATACACATATGTAGGGTTTATTGTAGAACAATTTGGTTCCACAGGAAAACAGATATGTAGCCATTTTGGTTGTTATCTATAGTAATATGACAATATAAAAGCCTAAGAATATCACTTAAGGACATGCGTAAGAAAGAGAAGGAAAAGGTAAGAGTAGAAAGATCTCACCACCCGTACACCCATGAAGACACTCAGCTTTTGCAATTTTGATGTTTGTTGGTCGAAGTGATCGAAGTTGGTCGATGGATCCATCGGGTGGTGGGGAGAAAACCTCAGAATACAAAATCTATTGGGTTTATAGTCACTCAGGTTCAGACAGGAATGCCCAGACACCTCCCCCGGGGCCAGGAGTTTCAACTGAATGATGTAATGTTGTGGATCACAGGACACTCCAGGAGTCTTCGACACCTTCTAAGATACAGCTGCCTATTACATCAGTGCAGTTGAGTCTATTATGGCCCATCAGCAGAGATGAACACCTCCAGGATGCTGCGAATGTCCTGGTACTTCCCCTGCAGGGGAGTTATCACAGCTGAGTTCACTTGAGAAAGGACAAAGAGACAATACCCCGCCGCACAGGGTTCGCCTCTTTCCTTCTCTCGTTCTACACCAGCTGTAGCCTGAGGTGGGCTGCGCTCGCCCTCTGCGCCTGCGCGGGTACTTGGCACATCGGCAGCTTCCCCCCTGAATGTTTGAGCCGTCAGCATTCCAGTCTCTCCTCCAGTACCACTTGTGGATACGTTCTTCTCCCTAGACCTGGGATGACTGGACAATAGTATCCTCTTTATTTTATCTCAAGTCCCTGACACAGTCCAAATCCCAGTTAGTGGGCATATTTGGGGAGGGGTGGGCTTCGGTGGTCACAGGTGGACAGCTGTTTCTTCGCAGTTTGCTACGGTGGGCAACAGTCGTCCTTCGACGATTTTAGCAATGTTTAAGCCATTAACAATTTCAGTCTCTCACACATGGCTTACCTCAATTCACAAGTCTTTGCAAATAGTTACAAGGCACTAAGTAAGAGCCACAGACTAACACACTCACTTGGAGATCCATGCAGTCTCACCATTCGTCATCCAGCCCCCTCCAACTATATCTTCCCAGCTCAAGACTAGAACAGAAATGATGCTTTATGAAGCCTTAGAACAGACACAAAGCTTTATGAAGCCCTAGAACAGAAATGATGCTTTATGAAGCTGACCTAGATATAGATCAGTAAGCTGGTGAAATCTGCAACAGAGTAARAAAAATGAATGAACTCAGTGAGCAGCTCCATCCAAATCTCAGCCTAAAGAGCATCAAGAAACCACATTAAGATGGCAATTTAAATGAGATCTATGGCCTTCAGCTCTGTACCTGGGGCACCGAGGGCTGTGAAGGATAATCAGCCCACTCAAATCACTGCAAGTACCTCTGAGCTTCCTCTGTGTGGTCTGGCAAAAAAAGGAAACGGGGGGGTAAGGGGGGAAGTGATTGGCAGCTTATCAAAGGAAGATAATGCCAAGCAGGGGAAGGATCAAAGGAAAATGCACATCATCATTTATGCTGGTCCTTCATTCCTGACAGCAGAGAAGTATCTAGTGGGACTAAAAACCCTCTGGGACAAGGACTATGGCCTAGATCTGCAAATATGCAGATATACTGAATTCCTACTGGCATTTCTTTGACCATTAGGGGCTAAATACCTTTGCTATAAATCCAAGCACCTAAAAAAGTTTCCTATATTTAATCTCACAGGTACCCCTTGTATATAATTTATGCACATACATGTGTGTGCACCTTTGTAATTTTACCCCTGGCGATGTAAAGATGTGCCTCAGCCTGGAAACTCCGAAGGAAACATTCCCTCGCACAGGTTCTCAACATTCAATATTGCTAAATTGTTACCATAGTGCTAGCAAGCACTGTCTCTGATAATCCCCAGACATGGCTCAGGCTTACACATGGAGCAACACACCATTGTCAACACACAAACTGGATGTAGCCAGACTACCCGATCTGAAGCTTGGATTCAGGGTGCCTTTGGGCAGCTGAAATGCAATGTCCTGTAAGAATGGACTGTACCAGTTTGATGGAATTAGCTGTCTCTTCACAACCCTTTATGGGTCCTATGTAAATGACTTGTCTGACCTTTGTATCACCGCTCCAACTTTCATCTTCTGTTTTCTTATTTGCGCTCAGTGGGATTTCACTCCCCCATTTTCCTGCCACCACATGCTGGCCTGGAGGAACAAGAGCCCTGAATTAACACTGAGCCCCTGGTCTTGCCCATCTTTTCTCCATTGTAGTGATGCTATAATATAAAGACCTCATCTAGTAAAGCTCCCTGCCAAGCTGATACTCCCACTATGCCAGACAATTTGTAAAACCATGTAAAAGCTCCCTTGCTCCTAAAAGTTCATAGCAATTAACCGCTCAATATTTATATACCCATGATCCTACAGAAAACGGCAGAATTAGCAACAATTTGTGCCTCTTGCCTTGACTGCAGTGCTCCCACCCATGGGAAATGATGACTCTTCTCCCATTCAAGTGTTGTTCAGACACTGATTGACTTTAGTGATGCAGGTGGAATAAAGGTGCACACTGCCATGGTATTCCCAGGCCACCGAGACTCTCATCCATGCTGGTGGGGCAGGACCGTGCCTGCAGCTCTTACCTAACCCACACCAGTAACAGACTCCTTGGGAAATACTTCCTCCCTGCTGCCAGACTCTGTCACCATATATAACTCCACTGTTATCTGTGAAGTGTAGAGGAGGCAGAGTGAAAATCTATCAAAAGGAATATTTTAACTGTATGCAAAAATATCTTTCAAAAATAATTTTTGAGGCTGAGGGTGGTAGCAGTTTGTTTATATAACATGTTATTTTTTGATTAGCAGCTGATTAATAATAATCAAACCTGACAATCATTTTATGGGTGGACTACTTTCAAGCTTGGTAAAAAATTAGTTCAGGTGTTCTATCTAAGGCTATCTTACATGTTTTGCCAAAGGAAAAGTGGGGAGAATCAACAAGGTTCGGTGTCCAGCTGGAAAGTGAAGAAAATGGGGCCACCAGACAGGCACAGACTGGTACAGTCTTGGCCATCTTGCAGGTACACACACAGAGCAGGATCTTGGGGACAGTGACTCCACAGCCACCTCAGGAAAGAAGACAGGATGGAGATTCATGACATGGCTACATTCCCATTAGTACCTCTGCTTGTAATAATCTAAAAGACTGGCAAACTGGCGAAATCTTCCCATTCATCTGTTGCACAAACTGAGCTACTGAGCAAGCTCTGCTGCACACTCTCTGTGTATGGCTTTGCATTGGGAAGGCAATTTGTTCATTTGGGAGAGATGGCTGGTTTGAGGCTTTTCTTCAACTGAGTGCTGGAGTTAAAACAAGCCTGTTGCAATAAATAACACCTGACGTGGCAGTAAAGCCAGCCTGATTTTCATTTCCTGATAAAGCTCTGTCCATTTTCTCTCCCTCCACTGCAAAGAATTTGCAGGATCTGTCTCTCTATGGCTAATTTTAATTTATCAGTCATGTGATTGCCTGATAAGAAGGGGAATGATGCTGGAAAATGTGTATAGGATTTGATATGTGTGTCAGACCAGGGGAAAAATGCACTGCAGCTTTCTACTGTATTTATGAGATGATGTGTGTTTATCCACCTCTACACACCATTCTCCATATTTTATGGACTGAGTGCTTACAACTCCCATCAAATCAGTGAGAGTTACTGGTGTCCTTTGCACCTCAAATAAGTAATCATATTAAAGGAAACTCATTCCAGTGTACAGAAACTTCATGGCAGCACAGGACACCCATCATCTCCTTTTCCAGGGATATTTTCCAGTAGTAACCTAAAGCACAGAGGAAGGTTTACGYGCATGGAGTTAGACTCTGTGCTCCAGTACAGGCAGCAGCTTGTGGTACAGCTCAGACCACAAAAATTTCTTTTCTGAGCTTAATCTTTTGCTTAAAAGGATGTTTTCTAGGTCAGGTACCAAGTAGGCAGCATCCTGGAACCTCCCCTGAAATATTTGCCCTAATTTCTCTGTAGTCATGGCTGTTGCCTGAAGTCCCTCTTCTGTACAAGGAAAACAAGTAGATCTGCATTAAAGAGCAGACCCAAATATGACCCATCATCTTTGCTGTCTCCCTTGGTACCGCTGAAGCTGAAAAGTGCCTCAGTTTTCTGAGATATTTGTCTAAGAGAAATGAATGGACAAAAGCTCACTATAACTTCTTTTGCAAGTGTATCAAAATATTGCCAAAACATTTCCAAAGAGGCACCTTGCAAAATTCATGCTTTCTTACTGCCTTGTCCTATGTGATTCCCTGATAGAGGCAAGAGACAGAAGCAATAAAGGAAAACCTTGAATACCATCTTCTGTCACCTTGTTGCCTTCAGTTTCAGATCATAACTTAAGTCTGACATGTAGTGGTGCCAGATGACTGAGCCCTTCATCAGCACCTTCTCCATGAAACCTGGATGAAGCAGCCTTGAAATAAGAAGGTCCCAGTTCCCAGTCAATGTGCTGCACAAATGCCAGAGCCAGGCGAAGCACCAGCCTGTACCAGTCAGCATCTGCCTGGGTGGCACCAGCTCTGGTCACTGCTGGGGACAATGTGATGGCTCTGGTGATGGCTCACATGTGGCACTCTGAGGCAGAGGAGCCACCACTTTCCTTGTGCTTCTGCCATATTGACACCAGGAGYGATCCTAGAAACACCACCTGACTCATAGAGAGCTTTTCTGACTAAACTGCGCACTTAGCCAAGAGTTCTAAAATTGATTTGGGCTGATGGTAAGTTGAATTGAGCCAAGAGCATGAGCTGGCAGCCAAAAGGGCCAACCTTGTCCTTACACCAGGCTGCTTTGGGCTGTGCCTACAGTCAGAGTCATGTAGTCAGAGAGAAAATCCTATGTACAACCATACCACAACTTTTTGCACTAAAACATGTTGATTTTGGCAACATTTTGATATGAAAATCTTCAGATCAGCTCTCATCAGGTTTAGATGTGTAGGTTTGGACAGACAGTTGCCAAGCTTGTTGTATAACTGTTTAGCTTTTCAGTTCCCAGAGTATTGTGAAATATATAGCACGTTAGTACTGTTTTATAGCACGTAGGTACAGACTGTGCCATGCTATTCCTGCACACTGTCCTGACAGAGGCTGCGGCAGGGCAAGCCTTCCTGCCTCTTCGGGCTGGGAGCTGCGGTCCAGGCACTACTGGTGCTTGAGCAGACACCCTGTGCCTCATGTGGAGCCCACTCTGGGCTTTGGCTTGCCCGTGCAAACCGGGACCGAAGCAGAAGGATATATTTAATCCATATGATGTTGGTGAACGTGGTGTTCAACCCACAGGAGGAACAGAGGAGGAGGTGAGGTGCTATCTGCTAAAATTTGCAGACAAGACCCCTAGAGGGAGGAAGCAGAGATGTTTCAACATCTCTGGGAAACTAGGGAAAGCACCACAGGGCTGAAATGCTGCTGAAGCTCCCAAAGAAGAACACGGTGACCCCAGATATTGTACATTGTAGGAAGGCTATCCTAGATCAGTAAAAGAACCGTTTAATTTAGTGTCTAGATCAGCAGATCTGAGGAATCACCCAGTTATTCAGCATAAGCTTGTGAAAAAGGAAGGTTTGGGCATTTTCCCAACAAGATTACAGATCTACACTCTATATATATATTCTTAGATATTCCTGAGACACTTGACTGTTATGCAATATTGTGCTGGTTTTGGCTGAGATAGAGTTAATTTTCTTGATAGTAGCTGTGTGGGGCTGTGTTTTGCATTTGTGCTGGAAACAGTGCAGTAATACAGGGATGCTTCATTACTACTGAGCAGTGGTGACACAGAGTCAAGGCCTTTTCTGCTTCTCACCCCACTGGTGAGGAGGCTGGGGGTGCACAAGGAGTTGGGAGGGGACACAGCCAGGACAGCTGACCCCAACTGTCCCCAACTGACCCAAGCGACATCCCACACCATATGGAGTAACACTCAGCACATAAAGCTGATGAAGAAGGAGGAAGAGCGGGGGACGTTTGGAGAGATGGCATTTGTCTTCTCAAGTCACTGTTATGCGTGATGGAGCCCTGCTTTCCAGGGGATGGTTGAACACCTGGCCTGCCCACGGGAAGTGATGAATGAATTTCTTGGTTTGCTTTCCTTGAGCATGTGGCTTTTGCTTTACCTGTTAAACTGTCTTTACCTGAACCCACAAGTTTTCTCATTTTTACTGTTCTTGTTTCCTCCCCCACCTCACTGGGGGAGTGCATGAGCAGATGTGTGGGGCTGAGGTGCTGCTGGGGTTAAACCACAACAGATGTGTTCATCAATCAACAAGCATGACAGAAATGTACAGATCAGGGAAGCGGTCACAGCACCAAGCCTGTCTGAGTTCAAGACGCGTTTGGACAATGCTCTCTAGCGCATGGTGTGATTCTTGGGGTGTCTTGCCCAGGGCCAGGAGTTGGACTTGATGATCCTGATGGGTCCCTTCCAACTCAGCATGTTCTATGATTCCGTGATTAGATGCACTCAAGGCTGSGTCACATAGAGGTCTTCAAGTGTTCCCAGGCACCAACAGTATCAGAGGGGACTTGTTTGGTGTGGGCTCTGGCAGAGATCAGACTCTGAGCCCGCATTAAATAAATGCTTTGACTGCGACACGCTTTTTGCTGGTAAAATATGCAGCAGATGACACGTTCAGGAAACTAGTGAGAAAGCAAGAGAATTTTTTACTTTGCAAAGTGATCTGGACTACTTGCTAAAATGGCCACAATTTAAAAGAATATATTTGAATATGGGAAATTGTGTTAAAGGACCTGTTTCCTTACATTGGATAAAGAAAGCACATTTCTAAGCATTGCATAGTGAGATCGATAGTTCTTTGACAGCAAAGCATTAAAATGTGCTGACATCTGTTGGGTGTCAGAGAACAAAAGTTACAGCTGTTAGAAACACTCTTCAGCATGTTGTAAACTTTAGTCTGAAGGGTGAGATCTGCGGAGGCAACACGCTCCACCAAAGAATCCTCCTTGACATTCCTGAGACAGCCGGAAGGACAGAGCGCAGCTGCCTGTCTTAGCTCTCACCATCGTAATTGCCCCAACATTACTGAGGACACACATGGCTTTGGACATATACACACCAAAAGATTTGTGGTGAGTTTTTGACAGACATGAGTAATTAATGTAGAGAATTAAGAGAATGAGAGATGTCAGAAGAGCAAAAGTGTACATGCTGGTCAGAAAAGATATTTTGACTAAAAATGCAGTTCAGAGCATGGTATCAATATTTTTTCAAAGAAATGACATTAAATTGACAAGAAAGGTCTTAAATCAGCAACATTTTTAGCCCAATGGTAATTTGATCTATTTACTCTCTCTTTTCCTAATGGAAAATAAGTTTCCCAAGATAGATAACGTAGCCCACATCAGCAAATGACATCATCATTGACATGCAATGAAATCATCATGAATATTTATCTTGTCGGTACATGATTGGGAAAAAATAAACTATTCCAGGCAGTATTTTAAAATGTATATTTCAGGAAAGCATATGCCCTTTCTGAATAAGTTACTGGCAGTGGACTTCATAAGTTTGTGTCTTTGCTAATTACTGTATCCCCCATCCATGAATCCATGGTGAGAATGGGGGGCAAGTCTTTAGTATACCATTTTCTTTCATCTCAGTTTACCAAATACGTATTTGCCTCTCTGTGGCACCAGACGCAGGAGCCCATGCCCTGTCTGGAGCTGCATGACAGAAAGGGGCCACCAGGGCTCAGGGCAGCTGTCCTGGATGTGTTCCCTCCCAACTCCTTGGGCACCCCCAGCCTCCTCGCTGGCCGGGTGAGGAGCAGAAAAGGCCTTGACTCTGTGTCAGCACTACTCAGGAATAATGGAATCATCAGTGTATTATCAACGGTTTCCAGCACAAATCCAAAACACAGCCCCATACCAGCTACTATGGAGAAAATTAACTCCATCCCAGCCAAACCAACACATCATGAGATTCACTTCACTGAGCTTTTTATCTCTCTTCTTAGCTGGTTAGCATAGACTGTCTTTATGGTAAATGGAGGGAAACAGGCACCTTTATCCAAACAATACATTCAAAATATGTTTCATTCTAAGTATTTCTAAATGTAGTTTAATTCTAAAATTATAGAATGACAAAAATGAAATTCTGAAAGTGTTGGTTTTCCCCCATGGACTGTAAAGGGGGTCTAGACAACTTGCTCAGATACAGACATACAGTTGGTGGAAAGAATCCCAGGAATGGGATCTGATCACAATACACACAAAATTACAGGTAGCATATCAGCACAACACACCAGCCAGCTCTGAAGCCATCAGCCATGGCAGCCATGGTGCTCTGTACAGAGGAACACCATCCCTATCWCCTCCAGTGAGTGGGATGTGGGAGCAGGAGGGTCCCACCACTGCCTGGGCAGTCCTTCGGCAGGACCATGTGTTGTGCCCACTTCGGCAAGTGGTTACTCTTGCTCACAAGTGGTGACACAACCTGGACAGCCTTCACACCATGCATTTCTCCAAGGGCCTGCAAACATCTACAGCTATCTGAGCTCCCAGATCAGCCTCCCTCAGCAAACCTTCCTTTAACACTCTCAATGACATCGATTGTGATGTTATCCCTAAGCAAATCATCCTCAGTGTTTCCTTCCTCCCAGTTTCCTGCTTTTTTTTTACCTAAATTTGGTGTTACACTCATCCTCCTACACAGTGAGGAGACCAGAATCAATACCAGGCTATTTTGGGACAGCAGAACTTCCTGAATATTTTCAGTGAAGCATTCAAAGGGAAAACAAAATGGTTTCTGTGATAATATGCTATAAATAACCATACCCTCTTCCAACATTGTAGACTCTAAAAAGTGACTTCTACTGTTTTTTAATGTGTACCTGAGACATTCATAGGTATGTCACATCTCCCAGCTTTTCAAGATTAAGGAAAATGACCCAACAAATAAAGCGATAAAAGCAACTTATAAGCCTTTGTGCTTTTCCTTGTGTTTTTTGGGGGGCTTTTTATTAGTGGAACAGATTGTCTCATCTCTGTGGATGAGATCCCTTTAAATCCAGTATACATAACACTTAGTTTCCTCAGGCTTTCTTTATAGTCCATGGAGAAAAGTGAGTCAGTGGCCCTGATCTGGCCTGGACACTTGAGCTCTCCAGGGTCCATGTTGTCTACTATGGGTGAAGTGCAGTAAGGTGAGGACAAGGCAGGTAGAGCTGGGCCTGTCCTCTGGGGAAATAACTTTGTGGTCCTCCTTACCCTTGTACTCTGACACTGTTTCCCCTGGAAACTAGTGGTGACCCTGCAAACTCTTTACTAGGTAGACTTGTGGACAGCTAATGATTTTTGGCTTCAGCCTGACTTCAGCCCATGCCTGAACAAAAGAGCTGCACCAAAACAGACCACCTACCTCCTACCCACACCACAACCATCACTGGGTCTGACTGATCTCAGAAACAACAAACCACCAACAGCCATGGTGTCACTGTTAGTTATAAATGTTTATCTATTGTTAGCACTCAGAAGCACAAAAATCACTGAGCATCCCTTGTGCTGGGGGCTGTACAAGCTCACGACAGAAAAGGACATTTGTCCTCTTAATAAAGAACTACCCTCTAAAATAAAGTCCACAGTCCATCTCATCTATTAATTTTTTTAACAAAGAACACACGCTTTTGACCTTTCTTACTCAGCATTTGAACCAAGAACGATCTGAACAAAATGCTCCATCTCTGGTGTTTCCAAACCAGCAGAATGAAGTTCATCTTTAAAAATGTGTATTTCTTATTAATACCTTGCCATTAGCAAAGCAATTTCTTCCATCATAATTTGTTTTACTCAAAATTTTATATATAGTGCAGGGAAACAGTGTAGTAATTGTTTAGTGGTTCCTTTAGCAATCATTTTCATGGAGTAATCGGAATTATCTATATACAAAATCTGTTTATGCAAGATTGKCCTGTCTATCAGTTTGCTGAAATCTCTTAAATTCTCAAAACATGTATGTATTTTTCAATATGAATCCTCTGTTTCCATTCTCTCCTCCTGCTCTGGGGGAATAAAAAAAAATCTCAATTTGATGTCTTAGTTCAAGAAAGTGAACCAAGTAGAAATTAATACAAATTTTGTTACTCTGGTGAATTGCTGAAAAAACGAAACCTGAAGTTGAAATTTAGTGTTCCTCTTCAATTAGCATAAGAAATACCTTCTGCTCAGAGTTCAGAATACATTTCTGCAAATATTAATGTTTAAAGTAGGCTTGCCGGGCAAGAATTTTTAAATTCTGTTTTACAGTTGAATAAACACAAGTATAGAGACAGAAAGAAGATTACTGATTTACTGCAAATATCAGACATATCTTTCCCCTCTCAGTAGAAGCAGACACTGCATAAATTTCATATTTAAGATATCACTAGCAGACCTGTTGTAAATTAGCATTTATAAGCAAGTGTCCTTTGAGGAATTTGGCTACTTTAGTGTTCTGAGACAAGTGGTAACAGGTCAGCTGTGAAAGATCAGTCTTCCCTGAAACTGTTCTGAAAACTGGTGACATTCATTGCTGACTTGAAACAAATCCCATACAACTGCAGAGTCGGAAAGACACAGAAGAAATCCTGTTTTTTTCTAACAACCTGACCTTGTGTCTTCTCTATCACTTGCCTAAAACCCAAATCAAAACACATGACAGTCAGTGGGGGGGTTTCCAATGATGTGTTGAGTAAATGTATAGAAAAAAAATCTACCTTTTGGGATCCTTTTGTTTACAGAGAGCAGAAAATAGAGGATGGAGCTATACATGCTAGTGAAGTGTAGGCAGCAAAACATGGGGACAGTTTATGTATAAGTATAACATTTATAGAACTAAGGTGCAAACAAGATCTTTTCATTTAGCTTGCAAGTGGTTTCTATGCCCTAAGAGGCTGAATCATATTAAACAAATTCAGCTTTGCTAGCAAGCACGTAAGTAGGCGTGTGCATTTCTGTGGTGCTGATTAATGGCTGGGTGAATGCCACAGGACATCTAACAACTCTGAAGTACTTTTGTTGCTTAAAGTTTTCTGCTGATGGCAGCTTTTCCCTTGCTCTTCCTAGGTTACAGGTGAGCCGTTCCCTGCCCCAAGGCCTCTGGCACCACCTTTGCAGACCTCTGTCTGCAAAGAAATGGCATCTGCCAACTCTCACCTCATCTCCAACAGACAATGTCAGACACCTTACCTTGAGCCACAGAAAAGCCACTGAGAAAACATGAATTCAGGCCAGAGGCATCTGACTACAGCAGTATTCTCAGGATAACTATGAAAATAAAGGCAGCAAGACTCTCAAAAGAGCTCAATACAGGCTTTGTACTCCTATTGAGTTCAAAGAAATCAGAGTTAGCTCAATACAGGCCAAAGATCTGCTCCAGAGAGGCTCATTTCAACTTGGTAAAATTCAATTATTTTTCCAATCTCCACCTGACAGGTTTTGCTCATCCTTTTCCAGATTTAGGAGGCATTAATTGTAAAGCATTCAGTAAATCTGAGTCTCAGAGTTAAGGCACATGCTGCCACCATAAAACACAGCAAAGAGAATGGATAACCATGATATGACTCATCTGAGACAGTAAATACAAATCAAAAGAAATATCCAATTGTAAAATCACTGTTACCTCAGAGATTCTGCTAAACAGACCAGCTCCCCCTGTCCTTTTTACACTCAGACATTTGCTGCCTTTCAAACATTCAAGTCCATTTTCTCTCTTAACAGTATTGATTGATTTGATGCTGCAGATAGTGGGTTAGGAAAAAGCATCTTCTTCATAYCCCTTCCTCACACGCACCTGTTATGGTAAAAGAATACACAGTATAATCATCTATTGGTTTCTACTCATCTTTTTTTCAACAATATTTTGGCTGCTGCACAAAGCTGACAACATGTTTTTCCATTCTACTGTTTTCTGTTGGAGACTGTTTGCTGTTCTACTATGTTGCTTTTATTTATTTCCAGTCAACCCTGGAACATTTCTTAATTTATGGAGATGGTAATTTTTGGCATAAAACTGAGCATTTAATTTGTGAGATTCGCTGTTTAGGTCTAAACTCTTCATGGCGCTTTTGCAATGCTAACACATATTTAGGAGTTGAAGTCAATACAGGAAGGCTGAAATAGTGATTTGTGTGGGGAAGGCAGAGGAGGATTTCAGTGAAAGCATCTACAAACTAAGTTTCTCAAGCAGGCTGTTCCTTAAGGACAGCCCCTATGTGCTTATGCTCATGTTGTCTTTCATATGAACCCAGAGGACAAGTTACATATTGTTAAAAAGTTCTTGAACTCCAACTGCAGACTTATTTCTAATAAAAGGCTGTAGGTTTCCAGCATTGCCCACATGTGGCAYAGACCCCAGCCATCAGTAGCCTCCCAGGATCCCCATGGCACTACATAAGCTGAAGAGTTTCACCCATTGACCTCTGCTTGTAACTTCTTTCCTGTATCATGTTCTGTGGAAAAGCCTTGGATCCTGACTCACAGATTCCTAGTAATGAGGTATGGATTTTTTAAAATATTGACAAAGCAAAAATAAAGCAGATGAATCAGGGGTGTCAGCTGTTAGCCTCATAATTCGCTGCTTCTCTCTGACACTGCAATCAGCATTTACTTACTGTAATTAGTTTTCTGCAGCTCTTTATTCATGAGTAACCACAGGGAAAGAGAAAAAAACCCAACAACTCACCACTACTTTTGGATGTGATAACATGGGGAAATATGCCCATATAAAAATATGCCTGTATAAGAAAAGGACAAAAAGAGGAAAGAGGACTTCCCCTGTCATAGCAGCAAGCCAGAGGCAGCAAGTTGAGAGGCAGGACCCACGTGAAATGCTGGCCTGGGGTGCATGGGGCAGAAGCTGAGTGCTCCAGTGGTACTGCCTTGCGTGACTTAAAGCAAAGCAATTTTCTCTCTCTTCACCTCTCATTTGTAGCTGGAAATATGAGCAGCTTTCCATTCCTCCTCTTCCTCCTATCCCACTTACTTGCACTATGAACTCTGCAGCCGCACCTCTACTTTGGTGTGTTTTCCTACAGCTCCAGCACAGCTCGGCCGCACACACAGAGCTGCATCGGCACCAAATCCCTGATGCAAACCAGGGAGGAAACACCATTCCTGAGAGCTGCCAGCTCACCTCCCACACCATGCCTGCCTCTGCTTGCCTCTGCAGGGCAGGTGGGGCATAAAACTGTCCTCAGCCCCAAGTATGAATCCATGAGCAAGTGTGAGGTTTCTTCTCCTGCAGACTCCACAGGGGTCTGGAGGCTTTCAGAGTCATTTAATTCACTTTAGATTTTAACTGAGTATCTCAAAATAATAGTGAGAAGTAAAACCTACTTATGTTATAATTAGATATGCCAGAATTAACCTCACCTTTTTGCTGACAAATTGGCATTCATTGGGCATCAACCACTGTGAATAAGCTAATGAAATTATTCATTTGTTCATTTGCCTATGCATGTTGATAACTATATGCCAATAACCCAATGATTATTAACAGCCTCATTTATTTTAAGGAAGCTGCTGTCTTTCATAAAGCATTGGCCAGCTGCCATGCATCCCTTCACAAATCTCTGATTAACCTCTTAAGCATCTTAGGCATTTTTGTGAAGAAAACAGCAACATCTGTTTGGAGACAACTGCTACTCATATGCTCACCTTGCAAAGGTTTCTTGGCCCCTGCCCCTTCCCCTTTCCATTGCATCCTGCTGA
Organism: Amblyornis subalaris; assembly: GCA_018881555.1. Lineage (NCBI taxonomy): Eukaryota > Metazoa > Chordata > Aves > Passeriformes > Ptilonorhynchidae > Amblyornis > Amblyornis subalaris. Next base: position 5,604,583 of record JACAXG010000017.1, on the reverse strand, counting down.
CACAGCTCATTACTTCCAGCCTGCACTGACATTTCTCACTGTCATTTGATGCTTTGTCATTGCTCTGTATAGGAGGAGAGGAAGCCATAGTTCTTCTTATCTCTTAACCAAGCCCGTAAGAGTAGTAATAAACCAGATCATTTGCTGTCAGCATGATTTTGAACAAAACTGTTGGAAGTTGCCCTTATTCTCCATTAGAGAGCATCTCAATTCTCCATCAGACACACACAAGAGCTGTCCCCCTGCTACTGAATTTGGCACAGAGGTCCCCAGAAACCAGTGACTGGCAACTTTCCAATCCACAAGCACTGTTGGTGCTTATCCAGCCTCTCTGGATATTTGAGTATCCACGTGAGATAAGTGAGTCGGTGCCATTACCTCTTTTTAGAAGTGGGCACTTGAGGCACAGAGCTGAAATGGCTGTTGAAGGTCACMCACAAAGCCTGATCAAGGAACGGAGGATGTGTTTTCCCCTCCGCTAGATTAGATCAAATCCTTCAGTTTTGCAGGAAATGAGCATTCTGGCCCAGAATTGCCCCCAGAGTTGCGGGAGGTTTCAGCGGGATAAAGAGAGACGGGTCTGTCTTGGGAAAATTTTCCCTGCTTTCAAAGCAGGTATCTCCAGKTTTTTTTTGGACCACAGTGCTGGGACATACTCTTTGGGTTTGAAGGAGGTAACGACACAGTCCCAGCACACACAGAGAAGAAGCACTTCTACATTAGTTGCACAGGCAAGTCCACTTCTTTGCCTATCAYAGCCAACCTGCAACAGGACAGTACTGATGAATATGGCAGGCTCCACTTSTGCTACCACTGAATGACACTGTCACCATCTGCCAAACAGTGTCACAWAGTTACTGGTCTTATTTTGCATTGCAGTAGTTTTCAAACCATGGCCATGTGCCCCTGAGGTCTGTTAGCAGTCTGGAGCTGGCAGATTTTCTGTATTAAACACACTTACAAACTCATCAATTAGAAATTGGATGCTATGGATACCTGGCAGTCCATCAAATGCTGCAAAGGTAACAAATGATTCAGCCCCAAAATGGCTTGGGATTGTCTGGATCTTTATTAATAAAAGGAAAAATATCTCCATCCTAGCTTTGTGTCCCAGGTTTGTTTGTGTTATTTAAATATTTAYAAATTAGGAGAAAGATACTGGRCTACCAAAAGGAGCTGAGTGCATTACAAGGAATGGAAAATATAAAGCAAGGGGAGAAAGGAGCCATAATGGTGGGAAATCATGAGGGATTTGTAGGATGCAGCTTTGACTTCAGGTGAAGTGTTGGTTAAATCCAGTATTACTGTTTATAGAAATGAGGATATTCCTGGGCCTGGGTGTGCTCAGAAGAATCCCTTGGTCGGGTGAGCTCCRGAAATCACTCTACTCTTCAGGTCTCCAGGGAGCTCCTGAGCTTCCCTATCCCCTCTGGCCCTTTCCTTGCAGTGCCTTGGTGCTGCAGAAAATCTACTTACAGTGGCTGCTGTGAGACCCACTGAGGAAGGGCTCAGCAAGGAGAATCCCAACAGCCTGGCACTGGTTAAAGCCTCTCCTTCCGTTTTCCAGTTCCCCATGTAGATTGAAATGACATGGGTTCAATGACACTGGTGCACTAAGTGGGACTGGAATTTTGTAGTGATGACTAGTCTCAGTAGCTCACAAATACAAGACTGATGAATAGCACTGATGATCTTTATGCTGAACACTTCTTCTTCACACTGTGCTATCCCTGGTGTGGCTGTTTCACTAGGATGTGTTTGGAATGAAAATCAGCAACTTGCACAGTGCTTTAGCTGCTTGGGATGGGATATACAAACATTTGTTTCTTCTTCTGCCACCTCCCAACTAATCAATGCATGACGTTTCAGAGGAAAAAATGCTTCTGATTTCATTAATGAAGTGTTAACCTGGTGTTGTGAAGCAACAAAAGGAAAATTGAATTTCAAGCATATAAAATTGAAGTGTGGAAAATGATGGAAGCAGATAAGATTTGTGCTGCTTGGCTTTCTATCAAATAAGGTAGAAATTACTCCTGCACAGGAACAACAGCAATTTACTCTTGACTCCCCTTGTACAGCCCATGTAGAGTTGTTCTGGCACATGCTGGTATGGGAACACTGGAATGTCTCTTGCTGGCATCTTTCAGCAGCAACTGTGCCCTAAGAAAGTGAAGTGCCAATTCTGCAGACAAGTTTTATCGGGATAATATGTAGTTGGATCCCAAGAACAAATTCATGGCTCTTACATACCATATCCAGGCCCAYGTCACCCAGGACTACCACTTTTAGAATCATAGAGCAGCTCAGGTAGGAAGTGACRTCAAAAGGTTACCTGGTGCAACCTTTTGTGGAAGGGGGATCCTGGATGAAATTACCTACCACCATGTCCTATCACACCTTGAAAACCTCCAGTGATGGGGATTTTGCCACATCCCTGGGGAGATTGTTCCAGTGACTGATCGTTCCCATTGTAAAAAAATTCTTTTTTATACCAGGATGAAATGATGCCCTATGACACTTAGTGACTTCCCCATCAGAAACCCACTGCTCTATTCATTTTTCCAGTGTGTTGCTCCTTCTGACGTTTACCACAGCACATTAGAACACTAGACAGGCATTTGGGTTGTTGAAAGTAACTGGTACCAGCCACTCTAGCAGCAAACAACTGGCTTCCCTCTGCCACCACAGGACATGTGGTGAAAGTAACTTTCCAGCATTAAACACCAGTGCAAGATTTCTACTGTCATTTTAGCATGGTTTTTTTTGTCATTTCATTTTCAGATATAAATGCTTTCGTTCATAGAAACACTGGACTGTCACTAATTGCAGTCCATGTGCCCAGGGACAAAAGCTCACCTATATTTACACACACCTCACCTCAGCCCCTTCCCAAACCTCTTCCAGCGATGCTTCACTGCGTGCATTATGCCGTTAATGCGCTGCACAAGGAGAGAGCAGAAGAGCTCCTCTAGCAAGGACAGCAGTGGAGGCACCAGGTGCTTGTTCACATCTGTGTTGTGCTTGGGCCCCCTCATTGTGTCATGTCCCCTCTGTACAGACAACAATTCCTGCCTTCTGCTACTCCTATCTCAAGCAGGGCAGCTGTGGCTTGTCAGGCATCCCTCTGCTGTCCCAGCACTGACAAGGGCACAAACGCATTCAGGTTACAGATGTGAGCTGTGACTACCACATTAATAAGGCTAATTGATGACCTTTCATCAAGTGAGCAATCTGGTGAGCCATACATTAATTAGTCTCCTCCGCCTGTCCTGGTTGTGCTAGTGGCTGGTTTCTGGTGCTGAATAGACAAGCTGTGGCAGTCCATGTTTACCAAAAGGCATCCATTTACTCCATCCTAYGCCCAGTGTAAGCATTTCCAGCTTACACAGAGAAACATAGGGTTTACATCCATGCCTAGCAAATCAGATCCTAAAGAAAATCATTAGAGAGTTAAGTATTAGTTTTAGTAATTTTAGAGCTCCTAGAAGGACCCACCTCTACATATTTCCCAATCTGAGCAGCTGGATTTATGTTACTAAGCAAACTAACTTCACAGGAAAAAGCTACAAGAGAAAGTACTGGTATGGAGTTTTAAAGTCCATCCCTTTTCCTGTGAAAGTCTGACAGAAATAAAATGCGGACATTTCTTTATGGGGACCCATATGATTGATGTCAATAAAATATTTATGTGATATATATCTGAAAGAGAGAAACTAAACTTCTTAAATTTAACAGAATTCAAGTGATAACTGAATTCATTTGAAGTGGGTATCAGTAAAATACTTTTCTGTGTTCAAATTTTGCTTCATATTGATAGCTAGACTTGCCTACTCTATCTCTATCTGACTGAAATTTAGCTGTTACAAAAGACATGCACGAGTCCAGCAGTTGTTTGGGCTTCTCCAAAAGCAGATGTTGCCCAACCTCACATAGGGATTTGTGTGGGTGCAATAGCTCATCTCTAGAGAGGTCTCTCTTCCTCCACTAAATATGGGGGGAAAGGGGTTTGATGTGGCTAGACACCACGAGTYTAATTCTACACTCAATTTTTAAAAGTCTAACAACAGAAAGAAAGGCAAACATTTTTAGAAACAGTTAGATGAGCTTGAAAAGTATCTTCCTTGAAAAAGCACAAACCATTGATCAAAGGCGTTATTGGCTCATTTATTGCTTTGTCTGCCCCTGCCAGTCCTGTAGCTTTGTTTGACAAATTTAATAGGTCAGTGTGGTGGTCAGTGTAAAATAGCAGAAATTACAATTGTTCTCAAGTTTTAAATTATAGGCAGTATTACTTTGCTGTCATTACTATTGATGTAATGATGATTCGTACCCAAAAGACATTCTGACTCACTACAGTTCATCTCAACCAACCAGATGATTTTTATTTAACAGGCTAGGGAATTTAAAAGTGAATGTTAAGGAAATAATTTATAACAGACATRGTTCAACCATTAAATCAGTTGATTAGATCATCAACAAGTAGGATGGTTTCTACTACAGTAGAAGTTATGCAGATTGAACTACCAAAAGCACAAGGCTAAACCAAACCAAATGTGACCTTTCAGGATGACCTTTTCCATAAAAGCACATGCCAGTCCTGCAGAGCAAACACTGAAGGAGACTCTTCAGGACAGTGTCACAGGGTCTGTTCAGAAGCTGASGGCAGCAGAAGAAACAATTTCAGACAGCAAAAGCCACTGCTACAGATTTTCATGCACATTGTATCAAGAGCTTCATTTCTGTAAGATGACACCAAAGTCYAGAGAGTTTCTGCACAGGACATCCTACCTCAAACCCAGGTGCAAAAGGCCAGAACAGTCAAACTCAAAGGCAGCAGGAGAAAATAACTGTCCTGGGTTAACCATATATTCTATTACCACCCACATAAGCTGGATAGTTCACAGTTCCACACTTGGTCCCTGAGGTACTCCTTATCTCAACTGAGATAACCACTCCGGCCCACAGCAAGCACCACCCATCCTGAGTAGATCATCTCAGCTAATGGCCCATTACACCACCCGTCCTGAGTAGATTATCTTGACTAATGGCCCATCACCAGGCTTGATAAGCATGGACCAACAGAACTTCAGAACCACCCTGAGTGAATTATCTTGATTAATGGCTCATTACTGGACTTGATAAGAATAGAATGTCAGAAACCGTTCACTCCTTCAAGAGCCTCGTGTGAGCACATTGCCGAAGCAACCAACAGAATGTCAGGAAAATCCTCTTCCATTCTGGAAGTCTCTGCCCCTGGGGGAGGTACCAGCCAAGAAACACGACATAAAAGCAAGGTTTTGAGATGGGAGAAACCACTCCACTCTTCTGGACTGGACTCCACTCAACTCCATTCCTCTAGACTGGACTCGACACTCCTCTGGACTAGACTCGACTGGACTCAGGACTACTCCACTTGACTGGACTCCACTCCACTGGACCACCAGACCACTAGACTACCAGACAACTGGAAACCAAGAGATCTCCAGACCAGACCTTCTACAGGACCAGTGCCTAACTGGACTACACAGCTACCACCCTGGTCAATGGGGTGTCAGGTTGTACCGTGACTCTGTCGATTTGTTTAGGCTGGTGTTTCTGTATTCCTGCATTTATTTTAACCTTTTTATTAAAATTGTAATTTTGACCTAAAATCTCTCGAGGTATTTTGTGTGGCGTTAATTTCCCCTGCTGGTTTACAGTCAAACCAGCACGATAACCAAGTCCTCAAAGGATGTTAACCCCTCAACTGCCTTTAAATGGCAAGAAACCCTCTCACATCACTTTATTTCTCAGTCTCTCTCCTCTCAGACCACTGCTGAAAAAATGAAAAAAGGGTGCGCACAAGGAAAGTTTCAGCACAGGAAAATGAACTGCATAAATAAACACCTCGTGTTCAAACTCTTTATCCAGACAATGAAAAAAAGACGTAGACTTAATAGCTTTGACATATAAAATGCTGGACATCCAAACTCAGACCTACAAATTGTACCTGAAGATAAGAAGTTCAAGAGCACTTTTTTCTTTCCAAATAACTGCTACCTGCCTAATAAAAATGTCCTGACAATATGTTGTATTAAGATAGAAAAATAACTTAGCATTTTGAGAAGCTGTCCTGGGAGTCCATCAATCAAASTTTGCCTTTGAAACATTGAGGTGATTAAATCTAATGTTTGCTGATAATTTTTAATGGCATAATAATAAGTCATAATAGAAAAAAATTATTATTATTTAATCTGAAAGGGGTTGGAAAGAGAAATAAATCAGACTACTTAATAGGAATTCTTATCTGTATGGGTAACCACAGAAAAGCCAGATTAGAATGGATTAGGTATATCCATGCTTAACTTGGAAATTTCATTTGTGAGCTGTTTTTAACCTGTATTTAACCTACAGGCATAAAAACAGTTTTTCCTTTATTATTTAACAATCACTTTAGGACCCACGTGACAGAGTTAGTCAGGGAAATTTATAATGAAATACAGAAAATTATTTGGGCTATTTGGAATGGTTTTAGGGTATAATGCACTTAGCTCARAGTAGAAGATTTGAATCAATGAATATAAGGGCATTTAAGGTCACCTTCACCAGAAAGAAAATAAAATTACAAAATTACAGGTCCTTTTGAGAAGGTCTTCCCAAAATGGCTACGGTCCTGCTGGGCAAAAGGCCCCTGAAAAGCTGATCAATGAGATCTTTTCTTCAGGTGGATGCCTAAGAGCTGTCAGGTGGACGTGTGCAATATGCTGAGGAGTCTTAAATGACAGCTGTTGGCAGTCATTGGAGAGTCAGTTAAAAAGTACAGATTTAGCACTGTTCATTCAGACCATGCCAGACATTACTGCAGCACCTTATCAGAGTGAGAAAGGCCAGTTACCTGTGCTGGCCTCAGCCCTGCTGTACGTGACACAGAAATCCCTGAGGGCTTCTGAGACACCCATCACCTAGCAGGAATATGACAGTGCGGGTCTGGAAAGGTCTTCAATGAAATCAACAGAATTTAATCACACTTTTGCTGTGGCTTTTTTCAGCAAATCCTGGATGGCACCTATTAATAACAGGGGGGCTTCAGCCCGGGAAGCAAAAATAGTAGAGCCAGAGGTCTGTAGTGCTATCACTGAATCACAAAGAAAGAGAAAACAAAAAAGGAACAGAACGGTGCCTTTATTTCCCTGTTCAATTAAATTATTAAAATACAGTGTTTTGTCTTGTTCCACAAATGGTATTTTCTCACGCAGCAGTGGTCTTCCCAAAGATACCATTTATGTCTGACCATCTCCCCAGTGCTCTTCCCACTAGCCCTGTTTCCAAGCTCAACATCTTGCACTCTAATGTCTCTAAATATTGAGAAAGGAAATACTTTCTACATCAACAACCAGTTCAAACAGCCAGAAACCTGACCCAAAGTTGTGTATTTACGCAGTTAGAAAACATGCCAAGGCTTCTGAGAAAGCAGATACACATTTTAACCTGTTTTCATTATTTATGTTGTCTCTTAGTCAATGTTGTGTGCATAATTGGCCAGTTACCTTCCCCCCTTGCAAGAAAATCCTTGCATCAGGAAAAGCAAGAAAATCTTTTTACAACAGATTTTTGAAAATTACATATGAAGTCAGATGTTCACCTGGCAAAAGACCAGTATATGCTTCACATTAATTGCACAATATTTATGCCAGATGAAGATGTGACCCACTCTCTAAGGAAAGCTTTAAAAATTCAGTAACCCTGAAAATAACACATAAAATCCTTTTTTCTYCCCAAAGGCCTAGAGTTTCTCTTTAAAATTCTATAAATCTCATTTGCACGGTAAATAATGTTCAGCCTTTAACAAACATCATATTTTACAGTCTCTGGAAATGAGAGTTCCTTACTGCTCTGCAGTAACACCTGCATCTGCCGGTAGCACCCACTGGGCCCACTCTGCCCAGGAGGCAGAGAGGAGGGAGCACAATGCATGTGAGCAGGGAGATTGCCTTGGTGTCTTAGCCTTCTCAGGAGGAAAGGATTGAGACATTTTTCCCTCCATAAACACAGAGAATAGCCAGAGCAGGGTGGTCCTGCTGCCATCTCAGCTACCAGCACCTGCCACACGACTTTTAGACATCCTCCCCAAGCTGCTGAAAATGTGCAAACAAGCTGCAATACATTATCATGAAGCCATTGATGAAGAAAAGCCACTGACGTCTCATTATATGCATATTTTTATGCATCAAATATTTGTTTTCCCCTACCAAGCATGTAGAGGAAGAGTTACAACACCCAGAAGGCCCTGGCTTTGCAGGCTGTGGTATACTAAAAAAAAMCAAAAACAACCCACTTAAGATAGTGTGGTGGTACTGAGTTTCCAACACTTGTTCAGCAAGCCCTGAATAATTCAGTGGTACCTTTGCTTCTTGTGAATAATGTACTCAGTCTTGAATTTGAGCCAGTAAAAACTTACATTGCATCACTGTGAATTTTCTGCTGTGCACAATACCAGCAGCGATGCTTACAGATAAATGTCTAATGGGCTTAGGGTACGMATTTGCTTTGCTTGTACTTCAATATAGCCATACCCTTATGAATAACACCTGGTTACCATTACTTAAATGCTCACRTGACACATTCGACTGGAGTTTTCCATACCCTGAGTTGGTAGTCTGAAATGGCTCAGGAGTGCCAGAATTTCCTGCTCCATCCTCTTCCTACTAATTCCTGGGCACCTTGACTTGTTTTTTTGACCACTGTTGGGCAACCAAGACAATGTCTTCACAACACGAGCTATCACAGCCCAGGTAAACAACTCCTGCATGGCAATGGTCAGCTCAGAGCCAAATGTTTTGCTCACGGCATTAGGACTGGTTTTCACCACATATATCCCTGTATAATTACAAATATTAGAATCTCATAGTTTTCTGCCCAGTCACTATGCCTCCAAAGATCCTTCTTGAATTCTTCACACATGGTCTGATTATTTTACTGCCCCAAAAGCTTACTGCCATTGTTAATTTCCCTTTTTAGTYTGTTATGAATATATTGAACAAAGCATTCAGCTGCCTTAGCCATGAAATCATTCCATCTTTTCTCAGGTTATTCATTCCTCTGCTCCATTCAAGTCGAAAGAACTGAATTTTGGAGAAAGATGAAAGACAGAAATTGCTAAGTCAAGGTGTAGAAAAATTATGAGCAGAAAGAAGATTACATGCAACTATATACAGCTGGGAGAGGAGGCAGCTTTCATCCCAGCCTTACACTGTCTACCTGGGGCACAACTGGGGCTGGATACATCCCACGTGCAACCCTCGTCATGCCATGGTGGGACAGYACAGGGCCACCTCTCTGCCACCCAGCTCTACACAGGTGCTCATGTGTGCCTGCAAAGGGGAGGGCAGCACCTCAGGGTGTGACAGGCTGGAAGCATTGCTGGCTCGAAACATTTTGGGGGGGTGTGTGTGGTAAGGGGCAGGTTGGGCCTTGCCCTGGTGAGGGGATGCCCTGCCCCGCACACCCCACACCCCTGGCCTGTATTCCAGCCCTGCAGTGGCTGCCAATCCCTGGCACACCTGCCTCTGGAGCCACTAACCCAGCTCCTGAGAGGAGAAATGACCAGAAATCCCACCTGGAGGAAGGGCCCAGGAAAGCCAAAAGGTATTTAACCCGAGAAACAAGGTGAGTACATATCTTGACCCTACCTCCTCTTGGAATTTCTATCAGCTGAACATGGTTGAAACCAGGAGTGGTAGTTAGGTTTGCTCTTTTCTATGTATTTTCTGTTTTTCTTACTTTCTTCTAATTTCCTCTTCTTGGGATCTTGAGAAACTTAAAATCAGACAGGATTCGAGCTTGCTAAGTTGAATGGGCCAATTTAATGCTTTGAGAAGTGTTTTATTATRATTGAATGCTGCTCTAAATCTTTTGCCAAAGTTCCTTGATTTTCTAAAGTTGCCAGTAAAGTTCTTTTTGTTGTTTTGACCTCTTGAGAATATCTTTTTCATATTTCTCTCATATGTCTATGTGAAAAACCATAAGCCCTTTCAAGCCTTGTCGAGCGAGGTTTTCAGGGTCTTACACAGGGTCCCATTGAAGGGGTTTGGTTTACCTTARTGCTGAGCAGTGGCACCACAGCCAGTGCCTACAGCAGTTCCTGGAAAGGGAATTATCCTGCTTGCCAGCAAGTGAATTAATTTGAATAAATAAATCCACATCCTGACTCCATCCAGAGCCCGGCATCTTTAGAAAACAACAGCATCTCTTCAAAACTAATTGCTTGGGGCTGATTGTGGAACATTGTCCCTTTGGCATGTCAAGTCCCAAGTACCCAGGCCATGCCTGCTTCCTGATGGTCCAGAGAAATGCTGCGTGGCCTCTGAGAGCTGGAGGCCATGGGAAGACATTCACCAGCAACGGCACCTTCTGCACCACACCTCTGTGGCAGAAGGTCTGGGGCCCTCCACTCATCCCCTCCACACTATGGAAAGGAAGGGGGAGGGAGATGGAGCTCTGTGATGCATGCCAGGTTCCTTCTTCGTGCCTTAGAAAAGGACCAGCCTCCAAACACATCACCTTGCTCACCTCTTGCATTCATTCATACTCTTCCTCTGTGCCCAGGGTTTATCTGCCATTATAGTCTACCTCTATCTATTCAAGCTCCAACACAATGCATCAAGTGTTAGTTTAAGGTAATAAGATACAGAATTTAGAAGACAATAATAAAATAAAATTCCWGGAGTCTATGAGATCAGACTATGTTATCTCACAATTGCTCCAAATCCTTAGTGATAAAGCCTCCAAATACACCATACCTTAAGATCAAGTATCATCACAGCCAAGGTACATTTTATTAATAATTAATTTTCCTAAAGAAATGTATTATTAATCAGCACGAACATTGCCAGTAGTGCCTCTGACAAGAAACTTCAACACCTTTCTTACAGAACAAAGTCTATCTCTGCTGCTTCTGGCATTTTTCATTTGCWTCTTTTCCACTCACTCAAGTTTGAATATTGTATTACACCAAAGGGAATACAATAACCTCTTTGCAGACCTAAGTCTAAAGGAAACACTTAGGCATTTCAATGGAAGAAAAGAGATCTTCTAGTTAGAGACCCATAAAAATCAGCAGGTATCAGGCAAACATTACCATTTTGATGAAACTACACTCTTCACTGGGAAGATATTCCACCTGAAGATTGAATTCATTTTATTTAATGTGAAACGCTGCAAAATGCAAAACACTTAAAATGTCCACATGCAGGTGATGACTATTTAGTTCTGGTCATTCACCTGTGAGGGATGACTGGCTTGCAGCACAAATGCAGGAAACACCTAGATCATAGCAATGCAACCAGCCCATTATTCTCAAAATCATGGAAGAGACTCTCCACACCAGATCTGCAGGTGCACTGTGGTGTCTGTGAGTCTGTCCCGAGGGCTCAGCTGCTGAGCAGCCCTGGTGCAAGTAGCCTTGTACTCCAGGAGAACCTGCTAGTGAGACCTAGGAGACAGCTCTCTTTTCCAAAGCTATAACTAATGATTCACAGATTTTCATTTTGCCCTCCTGTTTGCTGTTCATTAATTCATGTTTATAGCAAAAACTCCAAGGCGATGCCCAAGATTTTACAGCAGTCCTTACAGAGGTTTCAAAAAATAGAAATAAAATTTAATTGCTCACTGAGCTGCATAGTCCTCATTCTGCCTCCAAATCATATTTGTTCTCCAGTCCACTTTATGTAAAAGGCAAGAGACATCATAGGTATCTCTGCCGGGTTCAACTCAGCAACATGTCTGTGTCTGGTCTTATATGCACTGAAGACATTCTCTTTGCCCAAGACAGGCTGCTCTGAAGCAATCTCTGAAAGTCTCCCTTCACCTGGCTCCTTTTCCACCTCCCAGCTTTCCAGGCCAGGCTGTACCCAAGCCCCAGCAGACAGGCACCAGCACACTTTATTTCCCTGCCCTGGCTGCCTGGCTCACTGGATGCCTGTCTCCTCTCAAATGGCAATTAAGTCTCACCATTGTGTTTTCTAATTACCACAGACAGCTAAATGCTTTTTCTATCAACATCCCCAGAGAGAGGGTCTGTACAGGTGAATCCTGCTTGTGGTTTCTCTGTAATGCTGCTGGTCTCACGGGCTCACTTCTGAGAATCTGCTCATCTCTGGTCTTTGTGTTTTCTTGGTCTTGACCAGTGCTAGAGTCAGGTTCAATGACAACCTGAAAATCCTCTGTACAAAGGCACAGCAGATGGTTACCCAAAATGGGAAAGCCTTCATGAAATGGTAGGCACCAACAGCCTGAGGAACTGATAACAACACAATTCTGATTCTCTCTAAGCCTAATATTTACATTTACTTTTATAACCACAGACATGTTCCTTGCTCCCTATCATCTCGTTTGTCTACACATTGTCACAAACACTTATCAGCAACAACTTTCCTGCATTTAACAAGAGCAGCCTCATTTCATGCTGAATTTTAAGTGTTCAGAGTCCAAGGCACCCTCAGACACCAAGGGGAAGGAGCTCTCTCCAGCAGTTGAGGTCCTGTAAGATGGAATTGAACTCTCCAACAGCAAGTATCAGCTTTTGCTGTGGCTGCTGAAGGAGACACGCTGAAGCAGTTGGCCCCTGGGAAATTCTAGGGATAGACAAAAAAGGATTTGTTAGCTGCAGTTCCTCTGAGTTTCAGAAATTATGTTTTCCCCTAAATTTCAAGTTTAGCTCCTTGCAGGTATCCGTAAGTATTCAGGATCCAACCCTGACCCACCCTAAGTAAGCCTTCCACCAGGCCAACTATAATTCATAGCAATCACTGTCTCATCATCCTCTGTTCTTGTGTATTTTCGATCCTAACTCTTCCCCATCTCCTGCCCCAGTGCTCAGTGAAAGCCTCCTTCACGTCCAGCCTGAGTCCAGAGACAACAACTCTCACCAGCTCTGCCTCAGCCTGAATGTTATCCGAGATTGTGCCATAGGGTTGAGCATCAGCACAGTTTGAGGAAACCCAGGGAAATTAGCCCGTCCTGAACTGCCTTCTGTCCCTCCTAGAGGGACACCCCTAGAGCTGCTGGGCAGGGAAAGGCCAAGGGCCTGCTTTGGTCACGAGTGCTGCAAAAGTCAGGGGAGAAAGAGTAAAGGAGGAAGGGTCTACCTTCTTGTCTATGCAGGATTTCTTTCTTGATGGAAAAATCTAACCCTGCATTGCCAGAGACAGGGATCAGCATAAAGCTTTTATGGCACACCCAGAAAATCCTGCAGAACAAGCATCATTTTATATACTCCCCAGGTACAGGGTTACTGCAGGATCTCTGCCTGGATGCAGGCTTTGGTATAGTGAATTCACACTACTTCCAGATGGGCTCAAAAGTCTTGACTGTAAAAGAAACCTGAGATCCAGGGGTCTAACACAGACAGCTGGAAAAAACGTGTTTTCATCAGGTCAGGCTCATGTGTTGCCCAAGGTCACCCTGTGGCTCAGGGTACAACAGTTTAACCAGAACTTGTCAGTGCAGCTCTCTGATGGCCTCCCCCACACTGCACAAAAACCTAAAGCAGAAAAGGAATGAAACGGGGAAAATGAGGGTTGATTTGCAATTAAATAACAGCCTTTATGTTTTCCARCAGTTTTATTCCAGCAGCTTTTACATCTCATTGTGCACAAGACATGTCTCTTATCTAATATTTGCATAAAGCTGATGATGAGCAACACATTTTATTAATAAAAAACCCACCTCCTCTCCACTTTCTTTATTCACAATGATAAATGCATTCGAAGAAAATTCTCTTCTCCAGCTGCAGCCCCACAGCCCACTCATACACCAATTATACTGGGAGTGCCTGTAACCCAGGATTACTATCCAGCTTCAGAASCTCCTGTTGCCAACATCTTTTTCACCTACAGTACAACCTGTCTTTTCCTTATGCCCACCACCAGTCAACTGCAGATTATATTTCCTCCCCAGCCGCTGTTTAAACCACACATACCAAAGATGATTTAGAATAAAATTCTCGTTTTCTTCTCTTCCCTGCAGACAAAAAGAAATGCCCACTCCCACTGCTGCCACCTCCAGTTCAGCCAGAGCCCTCAAAACCTGACAAGTTATTCTCTTCCAGTGATCAATACTCTCCAGGGTTGATTACAAAATAATGGCTTTCAGAAAGAGAACGGCCGAGAGGGTAGGGATAATGCTCAGTGGTTGCACTGAATAAACTTGGCCCGCAGAAGAATCACTAAATACCTTGGGTTGGAAGGGACCCACAAGAGCTATTTCATGCCAAGCCCCACAAGCTACTGAAGATTTAGGCTGCATTTCTCACATGTGTTCCAAGAAACTCATTCCAGAGAGATCAGACCCTGTAGCTGTTGTACCCCCAGCCTTCTCAGACCCAACCAACTTAGAAAGCCAACGCCTTGGGGAATAAGCACACAAAAAGGGAAGAAAGAGAGCAACAAATCAGAGATGCATTTAAAAAGCAATATAGATCCTGCTCCTGCTTACCACTGTCAGGGAGGCACAGAARTAGACAAGCTCTTCTAGGAACATTCCCCCCACCTTCTCCAGCTGTGGCACATCGCAAAGGTAACACCATGTACATGATACTCTGCTGCAGGAGCTCATCCTGCTAGGAAATTCAAAGTCTCTTTTTCCAAGCCAGGCTTCCACCACCAAAACTCTCTTAATTCAAAACAAGTGCCCTTCATTCTCTTCCAAGGCCAGGGTGCATGGGGCCCTGAGCAACCTGACTTAGTGGGTGGCATCTCCTGTCCATGGTGGCAGGAGTGGAATTAGGTGATCTTTAACATCCCTTCCAACCCAAACCCTTCTGTGATTCTGTGATCCTCTGACAAGAACTGAGAATCCTGTAAAAGGTGAAACATGGACAATGTTTTCAAGTTTTAACTACCAATGAACTTTTAGCTACATAGTGCTTTTGACTTCTATTTTTTACCGAAACCATCTGAACAATTGCAGTTTCATTTAGTGAAGAATTTTTTTCCCCACAGAATAAAAATATATCCTGTCCACAGAATCACATCATAGCTGGGGTGGGAAGAGACCTCTAACAGACGGCTTACTCCAACCCCTTTCTCAAAACAGGGTCACCCACAGCATGTTGCTCAGTGCTGTGTCCAGTCAAGTTTTCAGTATCTCCAAGGATAGAGACTCCACAGTCTCTCTGGACAACCTCATCCAGTGCTCCATCACTCTCACAATAAAATGTTGGGTGTTTTGTTATGTTTAAATAATTTCCTGTCCCAACACTGGGAACCACTGAGAACTGGATCTGTCTTCTTTACCCTCCCCCCAGTCAAGTACTCACACATAGGTAAGGTCCCCTTGAACCTTCCCTTCTCCAGACTAAATAATCCCAGCCCTCTGAAGCTTTTTCATATGACACATACTCCATTCCTTAACCATCTTTGTGGCTTTTTACTGGATTTGCTCCAGTATGTCCATGTCTCTCCTGTAACAAGGAGCCCGCCTTTGAGCACAGGTCCCCGATGTGGGTGGTCACCTCTGCCAAAAGGGAAATTGAAGGCTCATGGTCATCCTGGGGTCCACCAGGATCCCAAGGGCCTTTCCTGAGGTCAGCCCAGCCTGTTGCAGTACATGGGGCCAGTGCTGCCCAGGGGCAGCACTTGCCATTGGACATCATGAGGCTCCTGTCACATTCCTCCAGTCTGTCCAGGTCCCTCTGGATGGCAGCACAACTCTGGTGCATCAGCCACTCCTCCCAGTTTCACATCATCTGCAAATGTGCTGACAGAGCAGCACAATCAATCAGGTTCATTAATGATGAGGTGAAACAGTTCGGCCCCAGTATCAACCCCCAGCCCACCAGTAGTGACTGTCCTCTGGCTGGACATGGCTCTGGGCCCAGACATTCAGGCAGTTTCAAGTCCCCTTCACTGTCCACTTGCTAAAGGCAGGATAAATAACATCCATCACTCTCTGCCTGAACACTGAGCCCATCATCCCTGAAGGGTACCCACATTCAGGTAGAACTAGAGAGAAGTGACACACATTACTGCAGGACAAATTACATTATTTTAAATTTTAAATAAAGATGACTGTTAAATTGTGATTCAGTTTTTATGCTCATCTAGAAAAACACACATTCCTGATTTGTTTAAAAATAACCAATTTAACATCAGACTGAGGTTTGTATTACAGACAATCAGTTGAGTAGCTATTCCTTCCCATATCTCCCCTGGGAAAGCACATTTGCTGGAACTCCAACAGAGATGTCATCAAGATAAATGTGTTCTTGAGCAAAAAGAATATGCCACAGCTATTCATATGCTGACTTATTCTTGTTGCCTCTTGACTTAAATTCATGATCTATATTAAGATTAATGATAAAGACTAAGTATGTGTTCTGAAATATGCATGTTAATGAAGATGGCTTCATTTGAATCTGGTTGAGAGGGAAATTTCTTGACTTCTATCTGCTATTGGGTTACACAGATTTTCCCCTCCCCCCCAAGTTTTTTCAATTTCCATTTCGAAATGCAAAAAACTGCACATCTCTGCCAAATTAACTCATAGAACATTTCTAAAACAACCCCAAGATCACAAGGAAAATCATGCAGAGTCCAGGTTCAAGCAGGTTAGTCAAAACAACAACAAGCAGTCTCTCAAGCTCTTCAACCAAAGCATCTCTGATTTTCACAGCAACACCCACCATCAGAGCCCAAAGAGTACTGGCACAGTGTGTTCCTGCTGTCTGCCTTAATATCCATTAAGGTCCCCACATCCCCACGAGGTTTTAATATGCTGGTTAATTTGATAACATTTTGAAGCTTTTTTTCCTTATTTCTATCAATTTCTTAGAAGTGAATTCTCATCCTTCCTTCGTTGGCCCTTTGTCCTGCTGACTCATCACTTCCCCATCAGCCCAGTTTTTAACACGCAAATAACTGTTCTCTCTCACACCTCCCTATTTAATCCATCCATTCTCTGCATTCTAAGTAAAGCTCCACAGCAGCAGGCATCCCTCACATACATCTCACATCTCTGTTCAAATAAGCTTACATCCCATTTCAACTACCATGACTTTCAGTGCTACTTTTCCTCCTGCCTCTCCTTCCCCACTGACTCCACTTCCTTTTTTTTTTTTTTTCCAGTTGTGACCTTCTGACAAATTTTTAGGCCTCTCTTCCACAGCACCAAGCATTCAGTATGAGTAGCTGGACTTAGCACTGTGCTGCTATGACAGTTGGCTTTGTGTCCAGTGCCAAATTGTCTTTTAAATGCGTCAACATCTCCCTGTTGCTGGTATGAACCCAATCTCTCCTGGTGCCAGACTTGGCTGGAACTTCTTGCTGCCACGGATACTGTCTGCCAGCAGTTCCTCAATGAATGAGTTTCTTCAGCAGATTTCTGCACCCACATGATTAGAGGCCAAACATCAGCTCAGCAAGGGGGTCTGGAGCCATGACAGGACGATTGAGTGTATCAGGCAGAGAGGACAAACTGAAGCAACAGGGATGGAAAACCTCTCTCAATGTCATGACAAAATCTGCCACACTTGTGACCAAAAAACCCCCAACTTTTCCACATCATAAGGAGAAATCTTTATTAATCATTTAGTCAAAATAATCCTGCGCCCACAGTAAGTCCTCTTCTTCTAGACTGAAGGGATATTCACACCTTACATGCTGTTGGTGCTTTACCTCAGATACCATGAACCCTTTAACCAGAACACTCCTGCAGGGAGACACTGAACTGTATCTTTCCATACCCAAGTGATTCCAGCTTCACCACACTGGACCCTTAGTAGTTACATATGCATTTTGACATTAAAAGCCCAAGTGAATTGGCAAATAATACACTTACAGCATTGCAGAGGGCATGAATGCACTGTMTCTACGGTTTGATGCTCTGTACCTATGCACAGATCTTATAGGCCCAACCAAACTTTAGCTAAAGGACTTGTCACAAGAAATAAACTGGAGTGGCCTCAACACAGCATGAGTTTACCCTAGGTAGAAATGTCTTGTGCACACAACAGGTGCTCATCCTGTGGCAGCTGCTCAAGTTTAACCAGAGCTCATGCTCCAGGAAAAAGAGCCTCCTCACTTTCCCAGACACCCATCATGCACCCTATAGAGACTAAAACTGCCCACGGCGATCTCTGCATCCCACCTGGACTGAGCCCTGCTGTCTGTTCAACCAACTTCACAGAAGTCTTTGCACATCTTCTTCCATTTACTATTGTGTTCTGGATACACCCGTAAGCAGTCAAATCTGCTTCCAACGACCTAGAAGACCTAGTATACCATTGCCAGAATCTGCTCTGCCAAGTTTCCGAAGCTGAATAGGCAACTAGAGGCTGTGAAAGCAGTTCAGCAAAGAATCTGAGCTGCATTTCCAAAAGTCACTTAAGACATTGAGGCAAGTCTCCAGTACGGATGAGGCACTATATTTCTTTCAGGCCAAGAAGGTAACAGCCTCCCTCTTTTTCCAGTGAAGGACAGCAGCTCTTTTATTGTCTGCCAACAGAAATGCCACTCTGCCAATCCCACACCACAACCAAAAATAGTGCCTTTATTTTCAATTTAGTAGTGTTTAGTCCTGAAGGTGAAAGACTTTATTACAGCTTTGAGTTTACTCCAAACAGTCATGTTAAAATAAATTCTCATCCACCACTATTATTCTTCTCTTCACTTACACTGACTGCAAAAGTCACTCACCTTCCAGAYCCCACAAGCCATGTATCAAAATCATCATACAGCCAAGAGTCCCAGGAATCAGGGAGATTAATATGGGACAGCCCTGGGAGGTATTCATCACATCCACAAACGCCCATTTCACTGGGCTGGGTCACCACCGGGACTCAGATGTGCAATAGACTTTGCTGGCTCAGCTTCTCCCAGGATTGAGATTGGGCAGCAAATCTTCAAACCCAGTCCCACAGTCTGATTGCCATGAGCACAGGATCTCGTCCTGAGGAGCCAGAAACTGCAYGCAGTTCAAAACCCATGAAGTGCCAACACTGGATTTACCTCACCTTACCCACAAGTCTAAAGTCTGGGGCGTAACTTACAGTTATTCAGCTATTCTTCCCCTTTGGAAGCAGAGGGATGCAACATCCTCCAGAGATGCCTGTCTGACTCCCCATATGGCTCAGAGGGAGCTGTAACTTCTAGACAGCCATAGTTAAGTGAGACAAATCCTACCCTGCAAACAGAAGGAGAAGTTGACGTGCTGTAGATTCCTCCAGCAATGTTATTAWGTGACAAAACTGCCAATTTCTATAAATTGATTCACTAAGATCAGCAAAACCAGAGTCTGCTCTTGGGGGTTTAACATTTAACAGTTCTTCAAAATGATAGGGAAAAAAAAAGGCAAGAAAAGGAAGAGACAGAGATTGTGGWGAAAACCAGCAAAAAATATTGTTGTTCTTTGCATGGGTGGGCAGTAATGCCAAGAATAAGGACAGTTTGACATAACTGGCATATAGAAGACAGGAAGCAAAATATTAATGTTAAAAAATAAATAAATAAACAAATACACTTTCCCCTCAACTACTGCTTACACTACTAGTGGCAGGATACTGTAAGAAGGATTCCAAGAGTTTAGGAGGAAATTCAAACATTTTAAATACAAAATAAAATCTAATTGCACAAGCAGAAAAGAAATTGGGAACAACCAGTAAGTGTTTGGAGTCATCAGGGTTCAAAATACAGAGGTGAGAGAAAATGAAGGACATTTCCTCTGTGCAGTCATAAAGGCTGACACAGTTTTGACTGCACAGASAGGAGTATCAGGAGGAAGGGAAAGTAACTGCAGTAGATTTTCCTATTTGTTATAGTTATCTTGTGCCAGTCCCTGCAGTACTCCATCCTGTGTTTTAAAGCACAGGAAAACGGAGCTTATTTACTTGCAGAGAGAATAGTGCTACAGGGGATTAATGGGATATACAGAAAAGAGTCGTTATGTTCCAACAGTGACTAAGTGTAGCTAAAAGAAGGGATATCTTTCCAATAGATGAATATTTTTCAATATGCATTTACTCTTACCATGGGGAGGAATTACTCAGTATGACACACTGAAGAGTACTAATTCAAAGCAGAAAACTGGGAAAGAATTAAAAATGAAGGTTAGGAAAAAAAACCCCACACAACTGAAAGCAAAATATATTAAAGCTGTAGACCACAGTTTGTAAAAAAGCTACAGCATCACCACGCCTGCAACATCTCAGACACAATACTGCCAGGTGTAGGCAGAACAGTCATTCATGGACAGCAACAGCTGTGGATGCTTTGTTTTATCTTTTCTAACATTCACACATCTCCAGAGSATCCATGCAAAGAAAAAAGCTTGTTGAGGAAATGCAGAAACTTTTCCGCCTTTTGTTCTAACCACCTGTGGCACCACTGCTCCCTCTGTGTTTTCTTACAACATGGAGGAAATAAGAGCAATCACCACATCACCAACAGCAAAAGGATATTACCCGCAAACTTTAGCCAGAGTAAGATTAGATGAGGATGTGAGGTAAAATTTGCCAAAACCACAGTGCATACTGAGAGTTAATCAGAGGACACATACCCTGCTAACATTGGAAGACACCTACAAGTTGTCCTGCAGCAGACTCTTTCTCTCTTAAACAGGTGCTACTGGCAGCAGGAGCTTTCCAACCTCTGCGTTGCTGTCCTTACCCTCTGGTCTCTGTTTTCACAGGTGCAAAGTGTGGGCACTGCCCCACGAGTGACTCTGCCAACTACACCTGAGCTTGTCGGAGCCATTAACATGTCCAGGAGTCAGGATCAATGATCTTTGTGCRTCCCTTCTAACTCAGGATATTCTGTGATTCTATATGGCAAATCTCAGGGCCTGCAGTGGCACTGCTGCAGCATGGACATCACATCTCCCGCACTGCCCTGCCCAGTCTTACAGATTGCACGTGTGTAACAGAGTCCCAGCCCTTCCTCTCACAGAGCTGGATCCTAAACGATGATTTAGGATTATTTCCTAAACATTTCCTACAACAACTACAGGAACTCAAATAGAGATTCATGACTTGACTAGACCAGATCACTAGCATGTGTGAGTCACAGCGTATCACAGAGACTACACTTAAAGGGCTTTCATCAGAACATTTTTAACTTGATTTGCATGAATTGATGGCACAAGCCAGATTATTTTGGTTGTAGATAATACCAAAAACGTTCCTTCCACAACACTCATGGCCACCTCACCAGGATGTACAAAAGACCAATGCCCTAACAGGAAGCAACAGGAGGCTGCCTGTTTAGTTCAAAAAACAAGGAGGAAATAAAATTTATGAAACCAGTATGAAACCACACAGTTAACAAGTTACTGCCATTGCTTCTTCTGTCATGACTGGAAAGGTCTTTTAAGGGAAATAATCAAATCAAAGTGCACTAGTAATTGCCATTACCTAACCAAAGTGAAGCACAGACTGCCATTAACAGGGAAAAGAAAGTGCATCCTAACAACTATTCCTGTTTTTCATTCAGAGTGAGCAGCTTATGTGTGACACCATCTTAACAGCATTTATCCAACTAGGAATCACACAATAATAATTTTTAAGTGTGCTGGCTATTATGTTATCATATAGGGAAAAACCCTACCCTTTATTGTTCTCAATAATCATTTACAATAACAAAAATTAGAAATGGCAACACCTGCACTTTCACAGGCTGCTTGCACATATGAGAAGAACTCTAATTTACATAATAGGAAAATAGAAGGATTAAGAAATAAACCATGCAAAATCCACAATTTCTCTTTACTAGAACTCAGTTTAAATCAGAATCAAGTCAATACTGGATCTGTACCAAAGGGGTATTCATCATCTAAAACTCAGAAACCTTCTACTTTTACAATCATCAGTAGGATTAACAGTCTAACTAGATTAGACTGCAACACTKCTAGTGTCGCTTTTTAAGGTATTTTAATGAAATTAATAATTTGTCTGCATTTCTTTGAAGGGAGGGTTTATTTCTTTTCTATGTTCTCTTCTTTTGCAATTATATTTTTCAGTGTTTCATTATGTGCCCCCCACACTGGCATGAAAACCACAAGTGACTCAAGGAGAAGAAAGTAAACCCAGCACYGAGAGGGAGCAGCTGCAGAGTATTAACAAAAATCACCATCATTTTTTGTAGGACACAGTTCTCTTAACGATTCATCAGTAACACTTTTTGATACCTTGGCCTACCTTGTGTTATACTAATTTTCAGCAACAGCGAGCTGACAGATTTTAGCAGCAGGTTAATTCTAAGTACACTTTTAAGTTCCTTTTTGTTGGACAACCTGTTTATTTTAGCAGACAGCATTTTTCAAGCAAAGTWATTTACAACAGAGCTCCCTACTGCTGCGCGACACAGAACATTGGCATCATTTGTCACAGCAGCCAAAATGAAAACCAAAAAAAAAAAAAAAAAATTGTAATCTGCTGCCGACACAGAGTGTCAAAGAGAACAGCCACCAAGAAAGGAGCCGCTTTTGCMCCCTGGAAAGTTTCTAAAGAAGTCATTTGCTTCCCCGTCACCCCTCTTTGCAACCAAGCTGCTCCAC
Source organism: Amblyornis subalaris (assembly GCA_018881555.1). Taxonomy (NCBI): domain Eukaryota; kingdom Metazoa; phylum Chordata; class Aves; order Passeriformes; family Ptilonorhynchidae; genus Amblyornis; species Amblyornis subalaris. The sequence goes on along the minus strand of JACAXG010000017.1, from coordinate 5,582,059 downwards.
TCACATGGTCTGTTTGCTTTACAAGTCAGCAGTTTCCATCCAATGAACCAGTTATTTCATGGGGAAATAAACTCTTTCATTTCATAGAACAAACTAACTTGCACAATTAATAATTTCACTGACCAAAAGCAACATGGCATATGCCACGTCGATCAAAACCTGTGCAAACTCTGGGCAAAAGGCAAGGCTGAAACTCCACTACAGTCCAAATACTCACCACGGCTTAGAGAACATTAGAAGACTGTAAGAATTAACATCAGCACTGTATTTTTTGTGCAGAGGCTGTGAGCCAGTAACGTGAGTAATCCCACCCCAAACTGCAACACCCACACCAGACAAAACACACTCTGCAGGACGRGTTCTACCATACATGAATGGGTCATGAGGTGTGTAATACAGATGAAGTGGCCCAGTTGCAATTTGGAATGTCTACATTTAGGCAGAGCAATCCCATTTCAAGAACCCCCCAAACATATGAAAACTGAGCCTTGAAGCCTGMAGGATATCCACATGTGACTGAGTTCACAAGTACCCAAACCCCTCACATGTCATCTTGGTGACCTGTAGGAAAACAACATGCAACTGCCTTTTGGCTTTCCTAGGACTTTCTAATCTGCTAAAACATAGAGCCAGGTCATTAATCTGCTGCAGAGATAAGGAGATGACTACCCTATGAGACGTTAAGGTTTCCAATGAAGGTTAGGAGGAAGTTGTTTTTTTAATATCCACACAAAGGACTACCCTGTTCCTCAGCATGTCAGCACAATAACCCTTTCTGTAAGTGATACAATCCAAGAAAAAATTCTTTTCCCAGAGAAACTATCCCACTGTCTGCCTGCCTTTATAAGGCAACTGAGCACTATAAATGAAGATGAGACTGCCTATCAGAGCATGGGCTCTTCTTGGGATGTCTTCCTACAAACAATGGCTCTGGTTGCAGACTCTTCCCCAGKCCTGCCATTCCTTAGAGGTTTTGGGGCTCTCAGGGAGCAAAGTGTGTARAGGGAAAATTATACCCTTCAGTGTTCCTACACAAAAAAGGACAACTAATAGGGGAAACCATGCAGGGAAAAAATTATTTGCAGACCTGCATCAAAGCCTATCCGAAACTTCACCAAAAGGGGTTGTTCCCCTTTTAATATCCAACTGGCTTTTGACGAGGTCTTTGGTAACTTGGCACTTGGATTGCAAAGGTAAAACACCTGTAAACATTCTCCTCTTCCTATTCAAGGATCCCTGTCCTTTTCTATCATTTTTCCTTTGATGGTTTCTTCTATGATTCAATAGCTGAGATGTGCAGAAAAGCCACTGTGGGGGAAGAAARCCTCATCAGCTCTTTCTTTCAATGTTCCAATATGTCAGAAGCACTCTTGAGGCACGAAGAACAGCAGGAAAGTACCATGAAAGCAAATCATAGTTTTTTTCCTCTTTTAGTTAGACTTTGATCCATCTCCATGTAGGGAAAATGACCCCTGGGAATCCCATTCTCTTCACTTTCCTCATTGCTAGCTGGAAGTAACAGACAAGTGATTTTCAGCAAAACTATAAAGGATCTCCACAGTGCAAAGAGATCACCCTGCCAAATCCAAGCAGCAGTGCTGTGCAAAGACAAGGTACCACTCCATGTTATTGTCCTACCAACCTGCTCAGTGGAAACCTCTTCCCGATGGGAATGGCAGCAGTAGGTCCAATATGGCAAATCTTACCCTTCTCATCCATGTTTTCTAACCAGTGAATGGTCCCATTCAGGACACTTCATATTCCATAGCAAGATAATGTATTTTCTATTAAATAAATCAATACTCACATGTTTGGAAATGTTTAAACTCGCCAGGCAAAAGCATAAGGCCCTTTTCGCAATGACAGACAAACAAGACACTCTGATAAGCACATTATGAAGAACAGAACACAAAATAGACACAAAAAGCATTAATTTAAGGTTTCAAATAATTTTGGTGTTTCACAGCAACTTAGTCTTTGCACACATACACAGAAGGAMTAACTCATGACTGAAGCAGCACTTATGCTGCAGTGTTCTTTAGGCCAGTTGCTCACATACCAGTGCACTATTAAGTTGAAGACTGTTAAGTCATAACTGTTTCCTGCCTGCAAAAAGCCTTCCCTTGGCATCATCTACTTACAGRAGAAGTACTACATCAGCACTCCAACACACACACGTGTCTTTCAAAACAAAATAAAAAAATCCTTCTGCATTTATCTTGCCTGGCTTTGAAATTCCAAGTTTGTCCAAAACCCTCTGTCCACATCTCCCCCCACCCCAATACTATTTAGAAGCAACAGTCTGGATGCCAAGGGTCCTGAACGCTGAGACAAGAGTCAAAACCTCAACAAAAATTTAATAAAGACTTTAAAATGGGAGTTTGAATTTGTGTTATGAGGTCTAGCTATTTTCTTAATATTTTAGTTTGAAAAATGGCAGAGGCATAAGACTCTCAGAACAGGGTGATAATTCCTCCATATTAAGGTCTTCAGTTTACATACTGCTCCTCTGTCAGCTTGTGACCTGACGATGTATAACGTCAGACCAAGAAGAGGGAAATGCTGGGTAGCAGCGTGACAGACTCTCTGAACAGCATTAATGAAGAGTTCAACTGCACAATGCAACCAGAATAGAGTAAAATAACAGCCAACCTGTACAAGTTGTCGAAATGAGATGAAACCATCCTTCCAGCACAGATGTTTTACTTACAGCACTTCTTCACGCGCAGACATCCACAAAAGGGACTGACCAAGCAGTAAAAAAAACCTGAGGAGCTCCAAAGTCCAGGAAAGTTCAAAAAGGTTTAGTTTACACACAAACACCCCTCAGTTAATTCCAAAAGTTCAAGTGCAAGTGAACTTCTGATTAATATTAATCACAAACACCACCAATTAACCATGCAAACATTTTAATTAGTTAAATTGCTCTCTTCCAAGCATGAAGAGACAGAAGTACCACTCCACAGTGGTATTTCCTATGACAGTGACAAAGGACCACTTGCTTATAACTTAAATATAATAAATTCCTGTTTTGTATAACTGAGGCTGAATACCCACAGGATATTATTAACATTTCCCCTCCAGCATCTGGTCTAATAAAGAAACACAGAACAGCTTTGCTGTAGTACAAAAGTTGACAGAAAGTTCAACAATTTAATTAAAGACAATACAAAATATGTTGTCTGAATTCAAATAATTTATGCAAAAGTACATGCATGAGAAAATACTGCCAAGAAGATCTGGTTAACCCTACTATCAGATGCATGTTCTTTGTACCTAGAGATAACATACAGTCAAAAATACATTTATAATTTAAGTTACAACAGAAGACAGTATTTCAAACACAATTTCAGGTCTACCAGCCCTTCAACGCAAATAAAATTCCTGTTAACCCAGGACAAATTGATAGAATAAAAAAATAGCAATACTGAAGTCTCTGAACAAGCCTGCAGTGTTTTGTTTTTCCTTTTATCAAGGTGGGAGAAGACACCAGAAAACAAAGGGGACTCTGTCTTCTCAGTTAAGTTTTTAGAAAGTGTGATCAGAGCATCAGGGATTACTTTCATCCATGTAACCCAGAAAAACCCACCCTCCTTGTGGAGAGACAGGGCACAGATCAAGCACAGACCTTCCCTTCCACACGAAGCAGTACCATGTCCACACAAGTGTGGATCCTGCAGGCAAAGCAAGCTACCCCATGGTTCTCAGGGCGGCAGCTTGGCCCCACAAGCACCTTCTCTCAGCCTCCAGCAGCACCACTAATCCTCTCAAATCACAAGTTATTTCTTCACCTTTGTCAAATACTGAAACCCCAGAAGTCACCTGCTTGATTATGGTATCAGACAATAGACTGAAATACCCAAGATTTCTTACCATGTGTCACTTGCCCTCCACATTTTTGTGGTCAGCTAAATAGTTTCACAAGACGAYACATGATTAACTTCTTTCAAGATATTTTAGTTCATTGATTCTCGATAAAAGCACTGGTTGCAGTACAATAGTTTGACATACAGCAACAGAAGGTACTCAATTTACATGCACAAGCTATTTAACAATAGTACACAGTCTTTCCTATTGCCATTATAAAACAAACACTAGTGTGATAACTGGCACAGCCTTCCAACTGTTCTCATGAGCTGTAAAAGACTGATGAAAACAGTATTCCAATGGTACAATGCCAAAGAACAGAGATTTGGCCACTGCTGGAAGATTCCAATCAAGATGCCAGTATCATAATGGGAAACAGTGTTGAAATAATTGTAAAAACAGCTACAAAAGAAGCTATGCAAAATTGCTTTTACTTGTACTTCAGTTTAAGGAAAACGTGGGAAATACATACAGCCTTGTATAAAAAAAAAAAGCACATGCAGAGGCAGAAAAGGTAAGAGTTTAAGGCAAGACAAATGTGTGGATGGGTGAGAAAACCTCTGAACACTGAAGTAAACCAGAAGCAATCTGTTGGGGATAGAGTGCATAATTGCCCTTCTTGATTGTTTTTGTGGGTTGGGGTTTTTTTGGTTAGAGTTGTGGGTTTTGTTGTTGCTGTTTGTTGTTTTATTTAATTTTATTTTAATAAAGCTTCCACCTTTAAAATGAAAGCCAAAACTCCTCTTCATTTGTGTTTGATGCCTGGCAGAGCTTGCGTTCAGTTTTACAGCTTGGTCCAGATTTTCATGGTTTATCGTGCAAAGTACAGCACATGCTCCTAGGACTACCCACTCTAAGTTTCCAACGTCTGCTTTTCAAGGAACAGATACAACAGTGTCACCTTCATTAAAAAAGTTCAGTACTGCTGTTAAAGGGCTTCTAGAAAGGAGAACAGGGAAGTCAGATTTACGACAACGAGATAAGCAAAGAGCTTTGTAAAACACACGTGTTACAATAAGACTTTTCCTCTAGCAAATAAAAACTATCATGGGACTTAGTTTTTTTTTTTTAAACATTTCTTTCTAGGCTTCAGAATTGCTCACAATTTCAGCAATAAAACTTTCAAAGTGCCCTGGCCATGCCACTTTTCCAAATGGTATTCAAACAGGTAAAAAAACCTTCTCCTCTACAGGACAATTAGCAGTTTAGCATTATGCTATTGGCAAGTCAGATCCTGAAATATTATGAATATTCAATAGTTGTCATCATTTCATTCATAACCATATAAAAAAGTGCAGTTACATGATACTGCACTGTCAGGTCTATAATACACCAAGTAAGACTGCAAAAATAAAAGTAAAAAAATTTAAAAGGCCTCAATTCTCCTATTTTTGTTGCTTGGGTTYTTTTACTAATTGTCTCACAGAAAAAAGAAGTAGCAAAGGCTTAATTTTAAAGTTATCATCAGCAAATCAGGTCCTCTAATCCAGACTGATTATCATTTATCATTTCAACTGAACCACTCCTTACAAACTTGCAATGCCAGCACACATTCATACGCTGAACTGTTCCCTGCCTCATCCACCCAATCAACTATTCACACCTTATTTTCAGCAGAACAATTAAAAAAGTTGTTTGTGGTTTTGAAACAGTTGGTCTGAATTCTTTAATACCACACTCAAAACACAGGAAGACAAATTTAAGGATATTTCAAACTCAATTCTCAAATCACTGTTTAGAAAGGGAAAAAAGAGGTATGAATATGGAAGTGCAGAAGGTGTTAAAACACCACTTTAAAACTGGACTTGGTAGAGAGCCTACACTGGAAACACTTACCTTGTCAAAGCATCATTGTGATCATCTCGGAAGACAGTTCAGAGATGCTTAAGTCAGAATTGTGAAAAAAATGAAACTATACTGTCAAAGATCTCTGAAATATCTAATCTAAGGGCAGTGCCAAATAATGGCTGGCAAGGGGCAACCAGTCACCTTGCAAAGTGAGGGACTTCAAATTACTCATCACTGACCTCCTTAATAATCTGCATTGAAGGACCTGATGAACACCAATGATACTTCTGTCATGCAATTACAATTGTTAAGCAACCAATATGCAACTCAAGAGTGATACTGTCATCCATGGTGGATTATTGAAGTAACAATCCATTAAAGAATAAGGTCAAAGGGGAAAGTGGTAAACATCTTGCCATAAGTGAAAACACTTCAAAAATTTACAATTAAATAAAAAGTTAGATGATATCTTATAAAAAGAAGTACTGAACACAACAAGGCCACAATAAATTAGTGTTTCCATAAAATGACATGCTGAAGGTTTTGTTCCCAAGTCTATACATTTTTTACTGTCTGTTAATTACTAAATATTGACAGCATAATTGAATAATTGAGGTACAGTAGTTTACATCTGTATATGTCTTGTAAAAAGATTATTATTTTTCTTCCAGTTTTTCTTCCTCCTCGCCAAAGAACAACAAAGGAAACATTCCTAAAATGCAGCCAATGGTCACTCCAATAGCTTTACCCTAAAGAAAAGGGGAAAAAAAATTCAGTTTTTCACTGATCGGTTGTTACTCATTTCCCATGTATCAACACAACCAGGAACACACACCCCTTGTTCTAGTTTTCAGTTGGGAGTCACATTTTTCTGAGCATGCAGACTAGAAACACAGCCTATGGGAGAGAGACAGATACGACAAGGTTAGAAACAGTGTTTGTTGTGATAAAAGACAATTCTGAAGAAGAGGAGGGGAATGCTCATGAAGAGCTGCACAACTGGTAAGGAAGGAAACACTTCAAAGGATTAGCAGAATGGCCAGGAAGACAGGAAAGAAAAAAAAAAACAAAAAAACAAAGCACCAAAGAACACCTACACACATTTTAGGTGCAATTATAAATGCATCTCCTTGTATCTGGTACTGCAAATTATCAAAGCCAGGAATGAGTTGCTTCTTGCAACCATGATGGCTTGCAAAGGCACAAGGCAAAACCAATAAAAATTGGAAAACATTTCAGAGTTGACCTGGATGTACAAGTCAAGAGGAAAGGAAAAAAATTAAGACAAGCAGCCTCCAAACCACATCACCAGCAGTAGGTGGATAGTGTTGAAAAACTTGAGACAGCAGGTAAAAAAGAAAAAATGCCACCATAAAGACAAAGGTGCACAGAAGTCTTTTCCCAGAAAACTGATGTGAACAAACTGGAGTGCAATGGCAGGGTTTTGCCACAGGCTCAGCTTCCACTGAGAAGACTCTTATATAGGACAGACCATGGGGCAGCCCCCGACAATATTCCAGCTCTTCGCTGCTCAGTGCTTTGATCATCACTGCTAAGCCCTGATTTTTTCTCCCGTAACTTTTCCTCAGTAAGTGCTATTTCTCTTCCCTTAAATCTTCAAAATTATTTTTCCCAATGAAGGCTCATTCTGGCAAAGTGAAGTAAATATCTGTTTCTTTACCCAGTTTCTGATAATCTGTTTCTTTAATTAAAATAAACTAATGCTCTCATTGCTGAAGTGGGACCACTTCAAATGTTTAAACATTAAGTAAGCAACCACCCTGAAAACGAATCTGCAAGATGAGTGTCCTGTAACTGTAAACACAGTCAGTGAATATTACTCAAATGCTATAAGTTTGTCCAGGGGAAAGCTCATTTCATATCCAAGCCAATTATAAAATATTAGAAATTAGTGCATACCAGCACAGGTTTATGAACAGCAAACACTTGACAAAACTACTAAGGGGTCATAACTTTCAAGTAAATTATCACCATAGCCAGAGCTCAACCCAGCTATCTGCACAGCATACACAAAGTCATGGCAGAGACTATCCATGTCACTAGTCACTTGTGGCTTGCTGTATACAAAAAACCACTCAAGCCCAAAAAAATCCAGTCTCATGATGCTCCCTGACATGAGCTCATGGCTAAACCTTCTGGGAACATGCACAATGTTGGTGGTCTTTCAGTATTTAATGCAAAAAGAGACAAAAAGAATTTATCAACTAGTTTAAACAGAAAAAGGTCCATGCCAGCAGTGCTGCCTACAGGATACTCACCAAGTGTGCACTGAGACGCGTTTGCCACATGTCGGCTTGTTTGGGTGTCAGGTCAGGGATTGACAGACCCAGTCGTGAAGCCAAAGCTTCTACATAACCTGCAAGACTGGAAGAACAAGAAAACAAGAACAAACAATTTTGAATCTCACAGTGTCTTTTAGGGGGGAGTTTGACATACCTGAACTTAAAAGCAATAGCTTTTCCTTCAGCACACTGATAAAATGATTGAGAGAAAACTATGGGAAAAGGTTCAGATTTCTAAAGGTCACTTTTTGCAATGTAAGTTAATTATCTCACTGACTTAATACGCAGTATTTCCAGAAAAACTTTATGCAGTACAACACAACTGGTGTGAATGTTAATGCATTTTTGTAGAGCTTTTCAAGTCACCTTTACTGCAAGAAAGGTCACAACACACACAGTAAGTAACAAGCCTTGTAATTTGCACAGAACAAAACAGAGGGAAAGTGGGAAAGACAGGCATAGCAAACAGCTTTACTTTCAGCAATTACATGGAAATTTCCTTTAAAAACTAAAAAAACGTCAGCTGCATCTGTTTATATCAGAAACAGATATGCCTAGATCTGAAGACATTGCAGATATAGAACTGTTTTATCTGAGGAGAAGGAAATGTCTTCAGATCTGGGCATAACAATCTGAGGACGTATATTAGGTATAGCAATATAATATATCCCCAAAAAAATTTATTTTTCCATTTTGCATCTCAATGAATGCACTTAATATTTTTAATACAAGTTCATACATACCCCAGTCCAGCTAAATCTGAAACAAGGTTTCCCAAAGCTGCAGCTGGAGGGAGGAAGAGGGAAAAGGAAAACGTAAAATATTATTTTAGTTACAAACAAACCAAACCAGCTCCCTCCCACCAGTGACCCTCGCTTGTTCTCAATTTATATAGAATTAAAGACTAGAACTAAGTTCCTTTTATTTTATTACCTTTATTCTGTCCTTATTCCAGTTTAATAACAGTAGCAGACTAAAAATAATATGAAGTGCAACCATTTTTCTCAACATACATGAACAAAACTTGACAAATACAAAAAGACAACACTAACACCTGGAAATCAACATAACTTTTGAGATCAGAGCTAAGATCAGCCGTGCATGGTTGGCAGCTCCATGCAGCTAATGCTGAACACCAAGCAAGGCCTTCCGGTGCCTGAAGTGGCACAGGAGCACTCGAAATAGAAGGAGCTGTTACTCAGCTATGTAGCTTTGATAAACGTGTCAATCTATCCATAAACTGTGTCAATTTAAGAATAAATACTGTACACGTGTGAACAAAGTTACATACACAATACATGATTTCACAGCAGATCTTACTGAGATACGCTTCCCTGTGACTGTCTGACATTGAGCAAAGGACTGCAAATTTCCAAAACATTAGCTCATTCTGCTGTAACATTTTCATTTAAGCTCTCCGTGTGCTTTTGAGCAACGCTGCACCTGCAGGTGGATCCATGAGCAGGTTTTTACCCTCTGACACTGCAGAGACACCAAAGCTGTTGAGCAGAGCTTATCAGTTTTGGCCCAGTGCAGGAGCAGGGTGGCTGCTTGGCCTTCCTGTGGTATCACACAGAGACAGAGGAGCCACCAAGAACTGCAGTAAAAAAACCACCAACACTGATCTCCACTTAGCACTGCAAACAAACAGCAACGCACAAATAGATATACACACATACATCAATACTGGGCCCTAGAGAACTTAGAGCAGTTCCATTAGAGAAATGCAAATACACTTTTCCAGCTGACCCAGGATTTGAATTATTAGGTTGAAACCAACAACGGGCATTTCATTTGAACCAGAATTTTGTTTCTGCAAATGGAATATGTCCTTGCTTCACTCAGAGGTTGTTTCTTTATTAGGAAAGGCAGCTGCAAGACTGAGGAAAAGCCATTTCCAGCCCTGTGTGCTACTTTCAGCCTAAAATATAGGAATGTGCCATATTAGTCTAAATGTGCTGCATTTTTAATACTTGCCTGCCATAGTTGAAATTCCTAAGACAACGCCAATTGACAATTCTATTTGGGTTCCCTGAAAAATAAACAGTTTTCTCATTATTTGAGGGATTTGGAGTTAAAATAAATTATAATGATACAACTGACAGAAGTATTGCTTACTGCTTGTTTATGTTAAAACTGAAAGGATAAATGGACATTTCTTCTATTAGATTACGCAGATCCTATCTTCCTGGCATATATATTTCCTCCTAAGAGAAGAGCCTACTTGTGATATTCTTTTAATATTTCATACTCTTTCATAAAAGGCAGCTGGTACACAAACCTGCAACCCCTATCTCTGCATACCATCTTCCACTGCAATTCTTAGCTGAATGAAAACTTCTACAAATACTGAGCAAACAAATAAAACACAGTATCACAGCTCCTTATGTTTTCAGCTGAAGAAACAAAGTCACAGTGGACTGCACCATGAAACAGCAGTACATGGTCCAAAGATGAGAGACAATGTGCATGAACCAAAACAAGACGGTACCAGTTGGATATAGCAAAACATTTTCCACTGTGAGGACAGCTGAGCATTGGAACAGGTTGCTCAAACAGGCTGCCCTTGGATTTCTCAAGTCCCACAGGATAAAACCATGAACAACTTGGTCTGATCTAACAGCTGATTCTGCTTTGAGCAGGAGGTTATACTAGAGACCCTGAGAAGGTCCTGAGCTCAGGACCTTCTGGACTAGAGTTCACAGGCTAGTCTGTTCTATTCTCTTGAAAAATATGAATCTTACAGACTTGATCAAGAATTAAACAATGAACTTACCGCAGCAATCATAATTGCGTTATCCAAAAATCCAAACCCTACAAAAGGTAATGCATTGTGGAAGAACACTAAAAGAAAGAAGTAACAAAGAGAAAATAAATATTTATAAGAGAGCTCACTAGTTCACAGGAACAACTGAAGTGTCTAATACTGGCTTTAAWAGGAACAGACAACATACACAAAATTCCTTTCCTACTAATTCTACTGGTGACCTTTTTGTTGCTGGCAGGTGTGGTAAAACCCTTTGCTACACAGAAGTGTTACTAACGGCTTGTGAAGAACCAGCTAAAACAACTTACTTTGCAAACACCTGTACAATTTCAGATGGAAGCCACTTATGCCTACTACTGCATAAGAGAACTATTTAAAACTACACAAACTTTAGTATTATTTACAGACCTTCCAACCGATGTTGCAGTATCATTGAAGATCACCAAACTGTCTCATCAGACTCCCTGCATTCTTCTCTTGCTTGAAATAAAGGCCCTTTCTCTGTAAGTCTCTCGCTACTCCTGTGCAAGAGTTCCATCTTCTTCGCGTACTCCTAAAAATTTGTATTTTAAGAGCATTGTCTGGAGCTAGACAATTATTATCAAAACTCCTTCAGCTAAATCTGCAAATGCTAAGGCAGTTTTCACTAGTGTGTTATATACTGTTAATTATTTCACTATTTCAACCCAAACTTCTGTATCTTGATTTTGTTTGTGCACTATCCTCAGAGCAAGTTAGACTTGAAGCTGTTCCTTAATACACTGCTTAAGAAATCAAGTTCCACCTTTTGTTTCATGCATTTTTTTCTTTTTCACTTCTGAAACCCATTAAACCCTTTTTGAAAATATTTTCTATTGCAGAAGCCTGAAACGCGCTGGTCTGAATAATCTTTAAGAATGAGCACAGTGCTACTGTATCATTCCCTTTTGTCCTGATTTATTTTCTCTCTCAGGTTTTATCTTGTAAGCTTTTGATGGGGGTGGGATTGAATTTGCACAGAGTTGCCTCCAGCTGAATTTCAAGGTGCTCGCTTCATAAGACTAAATACAGCACTGAGGACAGACTACATGACAAAAATACAGCTTGGAAAGTTGAAAATTTTCATTTTTTTAACATTTAAAATGCATCAGATATTCAGTTTGGATTTGGTTGGTGTTTGGCGTTTTTTTCACTTCAGATTGGACTATAATTCCTACATTTTATGAACTTAAAGAGATGCAAACCTAGGAAGAGGGAAGAAAGACGACTGCATGAACGTCACCATCATGTGAAAAGAAACTGGTACCAGTACCTTCTGGGTTTCCTTCTTGCAGACAGTACGAATCCATGACCACACAAAAAAACAAAGCCACACTCAAGATCTCTCATGCTTAGCTACTAGAACATCAATGGACACCAGTAATTACTTCATAAGAACACACCTATCTTCTAAACCGCACAGGTAAAAGACTAAGCACAAAATGTGTACAACTTTCCAATATTTTTTAAACTATCACAGGACAAATGCCCCAAAAACATAAATAACAAAAAAAGCACACAGATATGCCCAGTATTTTCAAAATGTGTGTACCATACTCTGGAGCTACAAAGGGAGCTCAAATTCATAGTGAAATGGGCAGAATTTTGGAATTCATGGAGTAAACAGAACCCCAGGGGCAAAGGGGAAAAAAAAAAAACCAAATTAGAGTAAGTGTAGATACTTAGAAAAGGAGAATGTTTGACTAAATAAATTTGCTCACTGGAGAGTATAAAACCACAAAAATACACTAATTTGGAAACTAAATCAGAATTTGAATCATCATGGCATTATAAATAGACAACCTGTTTCCAATTTCTCTGCAATTTTATACCACTTCTCAGTCTTTTTAAAACACAAAAACTCCACAAAGTACTGCAGCATCAACACTGCTTGGCTTAGAAAAACAATGTTTGCTGCTGGCTTTGAACAGCATGCTCTCATTTGGGCTTTCTGTCCTACTTTCACTAAGTGCTGCACATTCTCCAGCCGAGGTGTTATGAAACAAAGGCAGCAGGGTGAGTGTTGATGCTTGCTTTGGTTTTCTGTTACTCCATACAACAGCGATGAGGAGAGACCAGCATTTGTAGAACAAAGATGAAGCCAATTCAAAGAGAGACTGCACAAATACTGAACCACATTCAACAAACATTCTTCTTTTACCATGTCTCAGTTGTCCTGGAGATGGTGGTGCAACCTCCAACTTCTCTAGAGAAGCCAAAATGAAATGAGAAAGTTAGCTGCTTCATCACAAATTTAGTTTATTATAAAGTCTTTACCAAATTATTAGCAGGCAAAAAAGCAGTTACGTTATTTTACAGATTTCAAATGGGAAAGAAAAATGCCTCACATCTACATTTTTATTATTTTTGCAAAAGATAACATGATATTAAAAGCCAAAAAGTCTTAGAATATTGTAAGTTTAAACTAGTATAAGTGATTATGCAAAGTAACAGCATACTTCAGAAGCAGCCCAATAGCCATCTTCATTAATGAAAATCACAAAAACACAATAAAATTAGAAAAACCAAGACTTCTAAAGACAATTGTATGTTATTATTTTCAGAGGTCCTCTAAACATGCAGMAGACAACCTTCTTTTCCCCAGAGTCTGCAAAAAAAATCCTACCATTTATGTTCTCACAGAAGGCATCTTTTCATAGCAATATAAGAAAAAAAGAAAAGTAGAGACCACTGATTTCAGTAACAGCAGATAAAGTTTGGTCATTTGGGGCATGTTTCAGGTATCCTGGACTCAAACCATTAGGAGTTTGCAAGGACCAGGACATAATTTCTGAACCTGACAGTACTTTCTCTATAGTAAACCAATGCAGTTGATTAGAGATTACATGCAGAATGCAGCAGCAAATTACTCATTTAACAGCAGCAAGGAAAAGCAACCTAGCTACTTTTACAGCTTTCTGTTGTTTTGTGTATTTTTTAATGTAGATATTGAATATAAGACCTTCTTTTTAAAACAGAAAAAAAATCATTCCCTCAATATCTTCCAATATCATGAATCCTGAGATTTTGACAAGTTGCTTCCATACTTCTGCTGAGGTAACTTCTACAGACAAAAGGAAAAAAATAGTAAAACATGTGGAACTTACAACACTCAAGTATTCAAATTTTACTTGGGGCAGCCAAGTACATGGAAAGACAATGCTGCAAACACAGACTGTGATTCATCTGAGCCTATGCCTGAGCAGTGCAGACTAGAGTAAGTATTCCTGCATCCAAGTCACTCTTATATTCAAAGCTATTGTATAAAGAAGAAACTAAAACATTCACTTAAAGTTACTTTGAGGAAAATAAGGTAGATCATAATACCAGTATTCAGCCAACCAGGACACTGACTTTCAAAATAATTTCATTAATTGAAGGTCTTTAACAACTTTCAAGCTATAGCAGTGACTGAAGAGCTGCTTCTTCCCTCTGCCCAATATATATACCACCCAAGCTCTACAAACACCAGTTGTACTCATCATGCAAGTGGGACAAGTACAGCCCAAATACTAGAGAAATAAAACCTATTTTGCTTTCTCCTAGAAAATGTCAAGGAATTCACAGATTCAAAACTCAAGCTAGAAGAGGAACAAAAGAATGTGAGGTGATAAGCAGGGGGGAGCTACATCAGAGTCAATCTTCTGAATCCTCAGGCAACAACAGCCAGAACGTCAGACCAAAATTTTCAGCTTGTGTTCAGGAAAAATGGGATCGGGGATGGGACCCATCTTCATATGGTCTCCTTCTGTCCGTATGGTCTCCTTCCTTCCATCCTCACAGGTTAAGTAAATCTTTTACAGAAGCATGGACAAAGACAGAGCTATCTATGTACACAAGTACTGCACCTCGGGCAGTAAATTCCTACAACAGTGGGGAAAATCAGAGCCACCTCGAAACAGATTAGCTGAGGCCACTGTTTTCAAAAGCTCCAGATACCCTGAGGGTGGCCAGGCAACCTAAGTCAACACCCTCACATTCCTGATGAAGCTTCCCTAAACTCACCTGCTCCATCCTGCTGAATGTCAGGGAGAAAATAAAAACCCAACATCGTGAACACAAGCACAGGACGTCACAAAGTGCTGCCCTCCGTGGCTTTCTGCTCTGATGGGAAGCTATCACAGCAACCAGTGTGGTTCCTGGGCTTCCGGTGGCACTGTCACTGAAACCATCCCTGCTGCAGTACAATTCAGTCTCCAGATCTAGTTCTCCATATCAAATATTTTGTAATAAAAAGCTGTAACAGCATAAACAAATTTCCAGGAAACACTCTAATTCTGAGGAAGACATCTTTTCATAGTTTCCCTGATTATAACAGCCAGTTAGGTTAGATAATTTCCATCTATTTTGGGTACCATTACAGAATACAAAAGACTATTCAGCTTGTTACAAAATACTACAAAGCTCTAGAACATCAGTTCTCTGGATTTAACTATGACTGATTTTAATAGCACTCATCAGTCTACACCTACATTCTATTCAGTCTAGCTAGACAGCTACGATAAAAAGCTAAAAAACCCCAGTGCATAATTGATTTTAGAAACTTAGTACCGGAAGGAGGAATTGAGGGTGTATGGTAGAAGGAAAAAGAAATAAAAATTTCTTACATCTAGGAATAATGGGAGCTTCAAGTCACATTAATTAAAAAGAACATAAACTCCTTCAGAACATACATCAAGGACTACCTTGGGATGTTTCTAAAAGAAGGGAGGCTGGGGGACACTACTTTGGGGTTAGAGGAAAGACAAGCTAGTGCAAGACAGAGGGAAATAGCAGGTGATCCAATATAAGTAAAAATTACCTAATCATTGACATAGCCTGTTTCAGTAGCATGGGATTCCTGCTAAATAGGCATTTKATGAAGCAGCACTTCAACACTATCAGGGCAAATGTTACAAGAGAGGCCACTAGAGACAGCATGGTGGCTCCATGCTCTGGAGACCAGGCTGCTCCTGACTGGCCACAGGGAGCTCGTGTCAGCAACAGTGTCTTCCTGCTGCATGTGCAAGAATTTTATTTCGTAAAAGGGAGTCTTGTAAACTCACCTGGAAGCCTAACTTACAGCTTCCCTCGTCATTATAATAAAAACTAATCTGCAAAAACCAGCTTTGATTACACATATTAATGAGACAGGGATAAGGAGAAGTCTGACACATGAAGTTCAAATAAGTGGTGCTGGTCAACCCTGCTCATGCTCTGGACAGGGAAGCTCCCTCTGTGCCTGAGCCAGGACACCTGGCTTTAGCCTGAGAGAGCACCTCAGCCCATCCCAGCACACAAGAGGGCCAAGTGAGACCAGGGTGCTCAGGACCTTGTCACACAGTGCCTGCAGTACCAGGCTCATGGGAAAAGCCGTCCCCTACAGAGCACGAAAAGAAGCCTTTAAAGCACAAAGGCGCCTTCCCCGAGAACTGATGTTCTGCCACTGCCAGGTACAGAGCACTGTCCACTGCAGGGAAAGTGTCGGTCCAGCTCAGCTCTACTTGCAGAGGCCAAAGATTAGTTTAAAGCTGGGACACGGGGAAGAAAAAAAAATTAAAGCAGAAAAAAATGAATAACCACGGTGGCATGAAAGTCAATAACCTTTTTATAGAATCACTTTCAATACCATCGCTTTAAAGCATAACATAGTTTAAAACTCGGCAAGATATGAAAGTGCTGAGAGCCAAAGAAATTCTTTAAACCAATTTTTAAAAACTCTAGATAGCAAAATATATTTCAAAACAGGGTATTTATTCATAGGAAGTTGTTCTGACTACTTGAATTTTCAAGACTCAGCAAAAAACAAGAATAAAAATATTCCGAGAGTACAGCAAAGGAAACATGCCCTTTGCTTGTTTTACCAGAGGGAAAACAAAAATCCAAATTGCAAAACCTCCTTTCAAGAGCTCAATTCAGTCAGAATCAAACAATTCAGAGTTTAAATGTCTGGAGGAAAAAGGAAACAACTCTAAAGTACTCCAGTACTGCATTTCATGATGGCCATTCAGCAGTTCATCCTGCATCACAGTGCTCAATAAGACACCAGAATTCATCTTATTGCAGAAGGAATAAAATGAAATGGCAGAGTGAGGAATACTGCTATTTTCTAGTTGACATTATTACCATAAATGAGGTTATAAACCCAGGTTCAAGTGCAATACATGTCAAGAGCGCTGAATTAGCAAAGTCTGGGAAGCAGAAAAAAATTTACTGCTTCTTAAATTTGTTCTTGATATTTTTGAATTTATAGTATCACCTTTTTTTCTAACTATTTACCTTTTTTAAAAAATATTTAGAACCCAGGGGGAGCACAGGTGGTGGAGCAACGAAATATAAAACCATCAACATAAATAATACCATCATCCTCAACTTGGCCCAAACCCAGCAAGTTAAATTCACTCTGCCAATTGCAGCCAAGTACTTGCAATTTAGTTTTAGGTTTTACTTGCAAATTATTTTTAGCTGGCAAAAACCCACAACTGGCTAACAGGTAATGAGAGGGCATTTATTAAAAAAAAAAACAAAACAAAACAAACAAAACAATCAAACCCCAGTAAATTGTCATCACCAGTTTCTGAATTATCAATTTTTTAAGAACTGGCCTACAAGAGAACATGCAAGCCTAAAGGCATGTATTATGTTTTATTCGAATTGCAGCTAACACCATAAAATTTTATAGCTAAATCTGTTACTGTCACCCAGGGGCAGGAAACACTAACACTGAATGCAGGTACTACAGCCAGAGCTACCCTAGGAAAATATGTGCTACTGCTGTGTATTGTTAAATCTGAGACAAAAATATGAGCAGTGTTTTAGAGATTTTTAAATAGCGACTGAATTGTTTAAATTAATTAATCAATTAATATCAAGAAAGAATAGGAATATAAAAAATACTAATAATCTAGATCCATTGTAACATCATTTTAGGCTCCAAAGGCATCTAATCTGGAAGTTACAGAGGGTGTTTTCTCGAATTCATCAATCTGTTTCCTCCAAAAAGCCTGTCCAGATCATTTTGGCAAATCATTCAGATACACATCACTGAAGCAGCAAGAGCATCATTTGCGCAGAACAACAAATCAGTGCAACTGCTGTGTCTATTAAAAAGAGGTACTCCTTCGCATGTGAGTTGATAAGAGGATCTTTATCTCCCAAAATTCTGGACTGGAGCCTAAAAATGAGATGTGTTACTGCTTTGTTCAGAGCTGGATCCTCGAAAGTAAATTCTGACTCTGATGTATGCATTCATTCATGGAATAAGCTCATAAGGCAACTCCTCATCGTCCTTTGTTCCTCCTCTGCTCTTCCTCAATGTTTTCACTGAAACTGCAGTTCCAGCAAAATTGAAAAACCTTGTCCCACTGATCTTCAGTTGCTTCTCCTTAGTATTCCAGATGAAAAAACAACAATCCACAAGTTGACAGCAAAGAAAAACTCTGCATTGTTTGTTATAACTCACAAATGGTTTCCTGTTACTACAGCAATTAAGGCACCAAAGGCTGCTGATTTGTGCAGTGCTAAATATAAACCTGGCTGTCAGCCCCTTCAGTCACATGCCCAGCAGAGGCAAAGCTGGGMGAAGTGCTGGTACGAATAGACAGAGGAAGTGATAGAAAATTTCTCTACTACTCTGAAAAAGTTAACTATATCCAAAGAAATATTCTGCATAAATACAAACAGGATAGTATTGGTTTAATATTCCCTGTAACACTGTAGAGAATTGCACAGTGATCCTGTTGCATCACCCTCCCTGAAAAACCTTGAAGTAGCAGAAGAGATTATCATCTTCATTTGAAACGTTTGTTACATCTACTGACAAATAGCTGAAAAGGCTTTGCAGGAGTACAGTTTGCTCCCTGGCCAATCAATTCCCCTCAGAACAAACCCCAGCAGTGACTTCAGGTTTAGTTCATTCCTGGGATCCCCTATAGTAAGTATACAATACACTTATCCTATTACCCTTTCCAAAAATGTGGCACAGCACTCACATCCTTTTGAAGATGTTTAACAAAACAGAGAGACCTAAGGTGGAAACCCTGACTGGAAATCTAGGAGAAAGCATAAAATGCAAACAGTATCCAGAGGCTTCAATCACTGTCTTCATTATTAAGAGGGTTTTATCCCTGATCTAATCCCTATCTCTATCAGTGCCTTGTAAATGTAAAGGTCAGTATTTCCATTCAAGCAGGATCATGCCAAAATAGTATTTGCAGTGGTTTACTTAAAAAGGTCTCAAACCACAGCTGGGAAAAAAAAAAATTAGAAGTAAGATGCTTGCCTCGGGATTCAAGGGGGTTAACCACCTAAAATGATGACAACAGAAAGGACTTGCAGCTTTTAAGAGAGATGCAGGATAAGGATAGAAATACAGAGTTCAAGCTGTCTCCTTCAGAGAGAAATGGAAAATGTCAGAAAAACAGCTGAAGTGTTTGTATAGAAGTGCCAGCAACATGGTAACACTGACAGGAGAGCAAACAGGAACAATAATGTGGTATTCTGATCTGTGTTCCAGAAGTGAATGGTTATATTATTACTTAATGAAAAAGTAAAAAATAAGAACGTACTTGAGAGCTGCCAAGAAATAAACTTGCTATAGCAATTCCCTGACTGGAAAGAACCATCTTTGGAGTCAAAATTCTCTGCCTCAAAAAACCAAATACTCATCCTCCCAAGAGGAGGTTGGCTCTGCCTTCCTTCCTCACCCTCTCCATTTCAATGCTTGAGGACTGCAGGGAGCTCCTGGGAGCTAGAGGAGGGACACCTCCCAGTGGCATAGCAAACTCTTCCATCTTCGGATTAATGAATCTTCCCCTGAGATTATTAACAACCTCTCCACTAGATTTGGGAAAAGGACCGGATGAGTCCTTCTGACTAACATTAGAGTGGAATTATTTTCATCCAAATGTACTCATTAACTGCTTCAGTAAGGTGAAAGAGAGCAAGAGCACTCCTCTGTCAGCACTGATTTTTCCTGGGCCTCTTGTTCGAGGCAGGGATCTATCCATCATTTCACTGGTTTGCAGCTGAGTGGAGCAGCAGCACAGCAACAGTGCTGAACTGGAAATAAGACCATGGTATCTGTGTTTTATCAAGTTGTGATACATTTCTGTAAGAGGACAAGCAAAGCAATTCTGTGGGACACCACAGAAGATTTGTTAACAAGAATTATCAGCGCTCTGTGCACTATCAGAGATCTGATCTATTAGAGGACTTTCATCACCTTTAAATAGAGCTGTGTTAGGCATCACTGATGTCTGAACATGAGCGCTCATGAAATATCTAGGGAGTTATATATATAATTATAATATCCTTTATTCATTTATGTTCCCCCCAGGCCCTGTTTTAACAAGAAATCTGAGAAGCTGGTGAGAGACAAGCCTGTTTATTCCCACCTCTTCTCTCCCTTATGCCCTTTCCCCACCTGCGCAAAACTATATTTGTTTCCCCAGAAAGAAAGGGAGTGGGAAAATGGTTTTAAGAACACGGAGCAGCATTGGCTTTCAAGCCCAGGTCTGCTACCTGCAGACCCCCTKGGAGGAGAAAGCTCACTGACAATAGCCTGTGCAGAACCCAGGGAGACCAGGACACTCCCTCCTCCACTGCCCGGGCACAAAACTGAGCGTATTAACAACCCAGGAAACTTGTGCCTTGGAGCAACAGCAACAGCAGAGCTTCCCACAGTCCCTGGTCCCAGCAGCACCCACACTCAGAGAGCAACAACCCTTCCCACAGCCACCACCACCGGCAGGCAGCTGCAGCAGTGCAGGAGCACCAGGCAGGTGTTTGGTACATTAAATGTGTTTGGTGGGATTATTTTTTTCCCTTAAGAGAACTCTTCTACAATCTTTACAAAGAGCTGAAGACAAACTGCTGTTAAATCACATACCACTAAGTACCAGCCTTCTTGTAAGCAGAAAGTTTCATTCCCAGCCTGAGGACAGCCTTGGAAGCAAGTACAACTGCAGAAATAAGCTTCTGTCTGAAATAATTTTAAACACATGTAGAGTTTATTGCTTTTCATCTGTCTCAGACTTAATACAGCTACCCAAAATAAGACAGAGAGGACAGATAAACTGAATGATCGTCAAACATTTTGTTACAGACTCATACTAAGTGTAATGACATTCCTCCTAATTTTTCATTGCATTGGGGCATTAGAGACAGAAGTATGAGCTGCCCTGAAGTCCTTCAGAATCTATTCATTCCTGTCAGCAAAAAGAACACCATAAGAAACCACTGACAATTTAAGTTTCAGCCATAAATTACACTCAAGTAATTTGTACCTCTCTATATAAATGGCTAATGAATACAGAATGCAGTAGCAATGAAGCTGTTCTTAACTCTTCACCTGCTGTTAGACGTAGCACAGTAGATTCATCGCTTTGATACCCTCTTCTCTTCCCCAACTAACTTAGTAAAGCCTCATTTGTAAAACCAGTCTGACTCCCCCATCTGACTSCCTGCATAGTCAAAGTCAAGCTGCAATGATAGCTTTCTCTGGCAAATAGATGAAGGAATGATTATAATATAGAAAATCATTTCACACAGAACTTTACCTTAAAATATTTTCTTTTTGGCTTTTATGTTATAAAAATATGAAATATCTACTGGGTTGTTATGCAGCTGCTTTGTGTAATAATTTATTCTGCACATGAATTTTAAGTTCTAATAAAAAATTCACTCTCTTCACAAAAATTATCTGAAATATTAAGATTGCTGGTTTTGTAAATAAAGTCATACAAATAAGGAGAAGCAGAAGACAAAGGCTACCGTACTCTACTCTTCCTATAAGTGAACATTTCTGACTAAGCTCACTTTTAATTCTTTCAACCAATTGCCTTTATTCTGCAAAACAAAAAAAGGAAAATTCTTCTCCTGGTCAGTGTTTCTCCAGCCTTTGGCAAGCACGAGGCCTCTCTCAGGAGGATTCAGTTGCAAGTGCATCCCTGCAGCCTCCAGCTGCAGAGCCAAGCAAGTGTCGGTTCCCGTCACACCCTGCAAGTGTCAGCTGTGCACACTCTCTAAAGCCACTTCAGGAACTCTGCTCTATGAAGAGCCGCATCACTAGTCTATTTAATCCCAATGTTTCTTAACTTTCCCAGGAAATTACCCAATGGCAGTGAAAGACACGGTTCTGCCACTTAGGACAGCTTTTGTTTTTCAACTTTACATGTTTTCCCTTTTCCACCGACAAGGGTTTTTTTAACCTGTTCTTTTGTCACAGCTTCACTGTAAGCAGGCAGCAGACTCCTGTGAGTGCTGAAATTACAACCTTCACCCCCAGTTCTGCTAAGCAGCTTGAGAATTAGCAAAGTACAAACACAAATCCTTGGCTCAAAGTTTTCTGCATGCATAAGCCTGTTTTGTTTTCCACAGGGGAGGAAATATGGAATCTACTGTATTTAACACTTCTCCCCTCGGCAATGGAGAGTATGCTGTGGCACTAATGTACTGCCTGCATCAGTGACATACCTGCAACGCCACTACGTACTGGATATCTTAATGAAATATGCACCTTCGTAGTTYTTCATGCTGTGCAATGGAGACTGATCACAGTATGCCTCCGGCATCCTTCCCTCCCTCATTCTCTCCTCCCTCTGCTTCTCCAAAATCTGTGCAATATTTACACAGCCTCTTCCAGCAGCAAGGAAGGGGATGGATTCGGGCTGAGGTTGTCTTTTGCAGTGCCGAAGCAAAGTACTGCGTGATGCGGGGGGCAGCCACTCAGACCACGATGAATAATCCTGAATAGAGAGCGAGAGGGAGAGGAGAGACAGATCCCTTCCTAGTCACAAGACAAATTCTGAGGTAAAAAATATAATTGCAAGTAGCTGACAAAACTACAAAGGTAACCTGGGAGATCAAACCAGTATTGCTCACTAGTGCAAGTCACTACATGCYGTTAGTGAGCAGAGATCCCAGAATAGACTCCTGCCTGAGGCACAAAAACCCTCCTGGCACTTCCCATGAGAAAACAGAAGGACAGAACCTTAGGTCAAATACAAAACTGCACCCTGAAGTAATCTAAAGTCACGTTGTTGCTGCAAACGGTGATTTGATACTTTTCCTCCTGTTTGTAAATTCCCTCCTGATCATGTATTTGGGACTTCTTTATTCTGGCACTTGTGCTCAGTCAGGTACACAGAGAAAAACAGCCAGGCCCAGAGAAAAACAGCAGTGGGAAGCAGAACTGAGACTCTCACACCCAGAGGTTTTTGGGACAGGGGAAGAACAGAACACTCTTTACAACAACGCAGGTGAAGCTAGCAGTAAATCCACACCCATATGGACAAGTCACATCTACTACACATCACCTCATCCACAGCTCATCCAGGCCTGCTCTTACCCGCTGTGGGAAACCCAGGAGAATGGTTTTCCTCTATGGCTGGGAAAAAGTAATTAAAGCGAGCTTTTTTTTCCTTAATTGAGCTTTCAACACAGGGTCAGACATAAATCACAGTAAAACTCAGCCATATTAGTGTGCAACTGGCAAAACTGAATTAAGGATGGAAACAATGTAGATACAATAGGCTCCTAGTATCCAATACTGCGATGTAATCCAACAATGAAAACTTTACAAATGCAAAGACTTTTTGGTTTTGATAAACCAGATGCAATAAATAAGCAAAAAACAGGTCACATAATACCCACTGAGAAGTCATTTTCAGCCTGGGCCATTTGTGATTTATCAGMACTCAAATGCACCTCTGGTACATTTTTTCTGTTCAGGGAGAGGGACACTGAATCAGAAGAAGTCAGTCCGATATTTGCAAGAGGAAAAGGTCACCTGGCTGATTATTTATAACAGCACTGTCACTTTTGCAGCTACCTATTTACTTTATTTACTTTACTCCATAAATAATATAAATAGGTGATCAGAAAAATGGGGAAGGAGGAGTGGATTTCAAGCTGTTCTCCCATCTCTTCTTTATGGCAAAAGTCTCTATTAGGCAAGATGGCTGCAAATCTAGCTGGAAGTTCTTACATCTCTTAATCTTGAGCAAAACAGTTAATTTTACATTTGTTACATCACAGCTTTACTTGTACTTTGTGAAAATCAGCCTGTTGCCAGAAGTGAAGCATAGAAACAACTGGCACAGAATGTTATCTGTAATCCGAAAATACAAACTGACAGTATTTGAAAGAGCAGCTGGCTAAAGAAATTGGTTTGTTCCATGCACATTTTTCTCCTGTTTTCTACAAAACTAAATAAAGCCCGTAAAACACAATTTCTACCAATTCAGATTGTTATAAAAGTGGGATAATATTCTCATGGAGACCAATGATTCATACTCTTTGTGTAAGGTAAGTTACAGCAAACTGGCCAGTAGTAAGGGTAGATCACCGTACAAAGTCAAATATTACCAAGTGCAAATTATTAATAGACTTGGAAAAAAAGTTACTCTCACAGTACAATAACCACAAATTGATAACGTCTAAAATAAAAATGTAGCAGGTCAAAATGCAACAATTAGGTGTTGGCTCACAGTAAGCATTTGTAGCTGAGTTTTGTGGCAACACAACTCTACATGCAACAACACAACCCCAACCACAGACTTCCGTCTGTGTGTCCTGGGTTAGTTATATATTCTACTACCACCCACAAAAGCTGGATAAATTTCATAATTACACACCTGGGACTCCTTATCTCAACTGAGATAAGCACTCCGGCCACAGCAAGMACCACCCACCCTGGTTATCTGATCTCAGGTAATGGCCCATTAGCACCACCGAGCTGATTATCTCACCTCAGCTAATGGCCAATTAGCACCACCCAGCCTGACTAATTAGCCTGAACCACATCGGAGGACCCGGATCATCTCTGAGAACCCTCGGGAGCATCTCGGAGGACCCTAGGGCTCACCCGAACTCATTACGGAAGCAACCAATAGAACATCAGGAAGATCCTCTTCCATTGTGAAAGTCCCCGCCCCTGGGGGAGGTGCCAGTCAAGAAACACAGCATAAAACAAGGGTTTGGGATGGGAAAAAGCACCCTCGACTTGACAGGACTCTTAACTCGACTCAATCTGACTGGACTCCACTCCTCGGAATTGGACTCAGCTACTCCACTACTGGGACTGGACTACCAGGCCTTCCTGCAGGACCAGTGCCTAACTGGACTGCACAGCTACGACCCTGGTCAATGGGGTGTCAGGTTGTACCGTGACTCTGTCGGTTTGTTTAAGCCTGTGTTTCTGTATTACTGCATTTATTTTAACCTTTTTTATTAAAATTGTAATTTTGACCTAAAATCTCTTGAGGTATTCTGGATGGGGTTAATTTCCCCTGCTGGTTTACAGCCAAACCAGCACATTGTGGCAGGGACAAAAATCACATATCATGTACTGTGTCTCCTCTTAACCCTGCCTCAAGGCTTCCCAGAATGTTTTGAAAGAAGTGCTGGTGCCCAGACAACAGGACCCAGACTACATCCAAGAACTGAGCTTTGGGAAAGTAAGGCTGGGCCACTGCAGACATCATATCTGGCTCCTCTCAGTTGAATTTGGTCTCACTGTAGAAGCCTTTTTGTCTCAAACTTTTCAATTCTTCCCAAAATTAAAAAGGTTTTTCAAAGCTGTGTCCTGTCCCCAGGTCATGCAGGAGCCTTTCACCAGGATCACTAGCAAAAGGTAAGGCATGTTTTAATTCTGGAAATGCCTAAAAGCCATGAAATATTTCAGAGCATTAAGGAAAGGTTTTATCCCTAGATACAAACAGTAGGAGAGAATAAAACAAACCACCTTCTTCTTATGACTGCTTTAAGCCAATAGGAGAATTGATACAGAATATGAACTATCTCAAAATATATAGTCTTAAATATGTTCCTATTTGTCCTTTTTATTATCTAGAGAAAAACATGTGAGTTAAAAAAAAAAAAAAATGACCTGTTGGTATTTGCCAAAAGTATCTCAGTTTGTCTAAATAAAACTTAATACAAACTCAAAAGATACCCAAAAACGAATGAACATGATGAGCCCATCACATACAAATGTAAACTGAAAACCAATGCAGCAGAAAAGTATAGCAAGTAGCGAGTATCAGTATGTATTATGGCTGCTAGGGTAGATATTTTATTAACAATTAACATATAAATAACTAAGAATCCAAAGTAAATGAACACTGGAAGAAAACAGCTACAGTTTCATATCACATAGTTTTGAATGAAACATGCACTCTGCTGGCTTGAAAAAAGTATTTTGTGGATTTTGCCTTAAAATGCTCCCCATGTTTCAGAGGAASCATGTGTTTCAGGCACGGGTTAGTCATCTCCCAAAAATTCCAAGAGGTTCATTCAATGTTAAACGAAGTTCTCACACACAGCAACAAAACAGAAACAAGAAGGCATGCTTTCAGGTATTTGAAATATCACCATGCTAATTTAAGGATAAAGTAGGAGGGGGGCACGAGGCAGCTCACATTTTCATGTCAGGCTTTCCCCAATTATGAGCCATTTTTGTAAAACAATAAACAACAGCACAGGGGCCCAGGACAGCTTCTTTAAGCTTGCACTATATACTTACCTCATTTTTCCATTTACTTCTTGTTTTTAGAAAAGATTTTATTCTGGAGACACCAGATGCCTCTGTTGTTTCATCTTGGGATTGATTAAATAATAAATAAGGCTGACTACAGCTAAGAGTTTTCTGTTGAATGAGTCAGCTTTAAATAATTTCTGTCTTAGAGAGACTGAAAGACTTCCTTTTCTTTTAATTGAGGTTACACACTGGAACAGTACCTCTGTGTTCACAGAATAAACATGATCTATTTCATTCATGCCTATTGCAGGAGATCTAAATGTTTTGAATCTATCACTTTCAGAGGTTTAAGTTGCACTCTAAGGAAAAGGTGCATTTCAAGTGATCTTCCCTAAAAGTCCTAAATCAAAAGCAGCCTTCATACCGGACAAGACAGTTATTGGAAGACAGATTTCCCTTTTAGCTATAAAATGTATTATTTTACAAAAGACACAGTTGAAGAACAATGGCGTAAGGTTCACATATTTTTTCTGATTCATGATTTAAAAGGTATTTGTGTGTGACACCTATTTTGTACTCATCCCATGCTTAAACACGTGTAAGGGACAAAACAAATTTTAGTTGGAGCAATCTTATTTTACCTTTTGCAGGAAAGGGCAAAGGCAGCTAACTAAACAATATTTTTTAACAATAGTATTATTTCTGCATATTTGGACCATGTAATTTAATGCACATCATTTTCCGAGGAAAAAGCATAAGGTAGCTCACACTGAGCTGCTTCAAATAAATGAAGTTTCATAGTCTGAAATCTCTGGTCAAGTATTAACTAGAAACTATGGTATAGTGCAGCAGTTTCCACAAGACTGGAAACACTTTGGTCAAATTAAGAGTAAGTACCTGAAGATGTGGATCACTGAAATCCTTGAGACTGAAGGCTTTATATGAACTTTTACTTCTTGCAGCAATACATGCCAAGTGCATCAGAACAAGCATGCGGGAATTCTGTCAAACCAGCAGCCTGCTGGCCTTATGCAATGCACATCTCAGCAAACACTTTTCTGTTTGGGGTTTTTTACTGTACCAAAAGTACTGGTCGTCTCTGGTGACACTACCTCCTCCGCTGGCTTCTCAAGTGGCACCAGTGGCTTAGGATACCTAGATGCTACAACGAGTGTTCAAAAGCAAAACAGCAATCAGCCATTATTTAAAATCTTCCAATCAATACTGGAGTACCCAGCAAGAAAA
Organism: Amblyornis subalaris; assembly: GCA_018881555.1. Classification (NCBI taxonomy): domain Eukaryota; kingdom Metazoa; phylum Chordata; class Aves; order Passeriformes; family Ptilonorhynchidae; genus Amblyornis; species Amblyornis subalaris. The sequence continues at coordinate 5,554,611 of JACAXG010000017.1, read as the reverse complement.
GATCCTTCATAAATATTAAGACTGGATTTCTGTGGGTTTTACACCAATTCCACTTGAATGTTTTGCAGGGTTTTCTCTGCAAAAACGTGAGACAAAGTTTCTCAAAGCAGAAAACTCAGACTAGAATCTGCTTTAGTTACATGAACAAGTAAAATTTCAGAATATGGAAGCAAACCAAACCACAATAGCAAAAACAACATGAACTTCAGAAAGCAGTACCTTGCTGCAGGTGGTTCAAAGGTAGATGGTTAAATCCAACATTTTCAGAGAGCAGCTTCAGAATAGTTTTACCATGAGTGACCATGCACTAGTTTTCTTGTTTATGACATTCAACCTCAGCTCCTAAATTACATAATAGTTTGGGTTTGAAGGAATCTTAATCATCATCTAGTTCCAACCCCATGGGACACCTTCCACTAGACCTTGTTGTTTAAAGCCCCGTCCAACCCGGTCATGTAGGAAAGGGGCACTCACAACTCCTCTGGACAACTGATGCCAGTGTCTCGTCACTCTCACAGTAAAGAATTTCTTTCTAACAGCTAATCTAAACCCATCCTCCTCCAGGTTAAAGCCATTCCCCCTTGTCCTATCACTATATGTCCTTGTGAAAAGTCCCTCTCCAGCACACTTGTAAACCCCACTAAAGTGTTCGAATGTGCTATAAGGTATCCCCAGAGCCTTCTCTTCTCCTGGATGAACAACTCAAACTTACTCAGCCTGGAGGAAACTGAAGGGAGACCTCACTGCAGTCTRCAGCTTCCTCAAGAAGGGAAGSAGAGGGGCAGACACTGATGTCTTCTCTGCGGTGATCAGTGACAGGACCCAAGGAAAAGGCCTGAAATTGTGTCAGCGGAGGTTGAGGTTGGATACTAGGAAAAGTTTTTATACACAGACAGTGGTTGGGTCCTGGAACAGGCTCCCCAAGGAAGTGGTCATGGCACCCAGCCTTCCCCACAGCTCAAGAAGCGTTTGGACAACACTCTCAGGCACATGGGGTGATTCTTGGGGGTGTCCTGTGCAAGGACAGGACTTAGACTCGATGAATCTTGTGGGTCCGTTTAAACTCAGGATATTCTATGATTCTGTGATGGTCCAGATGTTAATGGAAATGATCAGCAGAGYCTATGTAGCACTCTTCCTTATGCTCTCTGCCTTCATGAGAGAGCTCCATGACTCAGGGCAGGAGGTGGGGGGTATATTAAAAAAAAAAAAGTTTCAAAAGCAAAACGTAGCAGCACATCTTTCCATCTGAAATACGATATTCCTTTCACCACCTAGTATTTTTGACTCAGCAGTGAGATTAACAATAGCTCTGGTGTAGACTGCAACGGTCTAAGAACATAAAGAGAGTCATACAGGCAGGCTGGCAAGAGTTTATCATTTTACCAGCTTGACAGGGCCCTTCAAATTTGTGAATTAGATGCTTGCCAGCAGTCTGCCACAAGATCTTTTCCTAGAATAGCAATCAAACGCTAGAGTTAAAAAAATTTATTGACCTAGGGCACAGCAAGGGAGAGAGAGATAGACGATCTTCCTCCACACACGGCATGGAGTTCACCTGCATATGCTGAGTCTGTAAAGGAGAGAGGAAGAGAGAACTGTCCCCACCAGGTGCCATGGTAGCTGTCAAAGCACGACATCAAGAACAGTTCCTCTTCTCCCAGCTCAGTGGGCTGGGCAGTCCTCACCACAAACCTCACACTTGCACTGTGAAATCACTCTTCATCCTTCCAGAAGGATTGAATTATGCTTTGTCGTGTTAACACAGATCTGGTTCTAACAAAAAGAGGTACTAAAATCTGAGTGGTTCCAAACCACCATGGCAGATGAACCAGTTTGTACGTATTAGCAAGAAGCATCTGACTCACGCAACAAAGGGAATCTTTTCCACAGGAGATTACGGAGTGTCTAAAACTCTCAGTGAAATCCATTTGTCTTTGATGACATTTAGTCTTTCTTTGTAAAGCTGTGGAAGTAGAGGCACACAGGCTCACTCTCTAAGATATACCAGTAAACTGGGGAGCTCATAAATTTAATACCAGAACATAAGCCAGAGAGGCTTCTTCTGACACCAGAGTAAGATTTCATGCAACAATGGCTAAAACCTTGCGAACTCCCTCTGCACCAGCTGTCAGCCTGACTGAATGCGTGGAGGTGGAGCCCTTCACCTGCACACTATTATTTTAACTTTTTTTAACAAGAACAAGACGCAGTAACTTGAAGTTATGAACAGTTTTCTATGAGAATGCACCAGTTTGGTCAGATTATTATGTACAGTATGAGATGCCAGTGCCTTCAAGGAGAATCTAGCTAGAGACTGTATTCTCCAAAACCTGCAAATTAAATGACAAAACTAGCTGTCAAGGCTCATTGTTACAGTGTTTCTGCATGTTTTCCAGTTAATACACAACCTCAACAGGCAGAGGAAGAAGAAATTCCACTTCAAAAGATCTTTTATTTAGTGATCAAGTCTTCTATTAAAAATATAAAATGCAACTGGAATGCTTTCAAGAAATTGTGTTCAATGTACATACATTATATACTAAAAACATCTATTTTATGTATTACATACACACATACATATGGTATCTGTATTTTATATATATGTACACAAAGATAGGAAAACAGGAATTGTTTTCCCATCTTTGCAACAAAAGATGGGAAAATAATGGATTGTCTCACTATCAAGACCTGAGATTTCTTAGAGGCCCTAGATTGTGTTAGTAATATTAATGAAAATCAGTTAGATCTGGGCTCAAGAATATTGCAAAGCAGGATATAAGACCAACAGTACCCTACGAAGCAATAAAGATACAGCAAACATGCCAAGTTTCATATTTCTTACTTAAGTCAAACCATTTAGTATTTTTCCTCCTCATTACTGCTTACAAGTGCAGCTTTCATGAATCAACTCATATCATACACTGGAAACTAAAGGCAGAAAACCCACATATAAGCTCCTTAAGAAAGAACTTACATTTTCTTCCTAATACCACTCTTGTCAACAGAATACTCCTATAGAAGGTCAGAAGCATTAAATCATTCTCCATATTGCCTGAAAGATTTTACACTTTCATCTCTACCATGCAAGAAAGAAACAACAGAAAGGAAGATTTGACTGTCTGAAGCCAACAAAACTAAGCCTTGATTATGGGGCACCACTTCCACAAACAGGAAGGCAAGACTATATTTAAAATGAACTGACTTACTTGCTACTTCACTGCTCCTGTAACTATGAAAATAGAAATATACTAATTACTTGTATTCAAGTTCCACACGTAACATCTCCATCTATGGAGATGGGTGGGTGTGGCTGACATGATTACAAGAAACACAAGCTACAGTTTAAAAACTTTGTTTCAAAGCTCTTCCTGGGAAAATGCGRCATCTTATTCACCTTTCCAAGATACACGAGGGGGGAAAAAAAATACTTAAAAGACGTCAATGCAGAAGGAAAACTAAATCCAGGTGAGAAGGATTTGCAGCTGTCTTCAGAATGAACAGCTCAGTGATGTTTTTTAAGAGAGTAAGATACACATTATAGTCGAAATCAGGACAGTCTTCAAAACATTTTCTGAGAACTATTCTACCAAGATTCAATTTCAGTCTTCTCCCCCGCCTCTATTATGCAAAACACATCTATTACTTTAAACTCAGGCTTTCAGCTCTCAGCCATCACGCTCGCAGACAGAGCTCTGTCTACTGAAGCACTAAAACAAACAGCAGAATTTCAGTCAGTGTTTATTCATAAGCTACACTGCTTAACTGACTGCTACTGCCCAGCATCTAGAAGCTCCATAAACATCCAGGTAAGACAGGTGACAAGGCGATGGCAGGAACATATTCGCAAACCTCTCCCCACCTACAGTTTTCGTGACTACAGTGCAAACAGACGTTTTAAGTTTCAAAAATGCTTCAGAGACTCACCTAACTTACAGGTACCAGCTACAACTCACCTACCTGAGGACCGTCCTTCAGCGCAGCAGCCGCAGCAAAGGATGGGTTTCCCCGCAGCCTCTGCCATTAGCGGAGGCCACAGACAGTGTGTCCTGTCATATCTTGCGCTAGGGCAATTAGTTGGTGGAACTGCATCCTTCTGGTGGTAGGCCTGGGAGTGGGCTGAGGAATTTGCCCCATTTGGTTCTTGATGTGCCCAGGTCTCCCCATATTGCTGACAGCTTCCCCTAGCTGATATGGGGTCTGTTAGGGCACAGAAGAGGCAGTGAAGGAAGAAGGTCAAAACTCAACCCAATATGCACTGTGTTAAGAAGGGTATGGAGTAAGACCTCCCTTTCCATAAAGAATTATGAAAAGATCACAGGCACAAAACAAGCTTAAGCACAGTAGCAAAACTGCATAGGCACTTCATGATCAAGGAGAGATTGATTTTTCAGACTCAAACAGAACACAGGAATTTACTCAGGAGGTAAAGAAGGGAATTTGAAGGCTGCATTTGGATCGCTTTCACTGGAAATCAACACAAAAGTACAACTAGCAGCCACAGCTAAAGAATCAGCTGCTGGGAGCTGCAGCATGCTGCCAATGAATGAGAAGATTGATAAGCATAAACCCAGCATCTCTAAAACCATTTTGTCTCGACTGAACTCTCAAGTTGTAAAAAATCAAAGGTGAYGCTAGTTCATCAGAGAAAGTACTTAGAAAGCAGGGCACAAATATTCCTCCCRTCAYCTGCTACTCACTCACAGCCTGCATACCTATTCAGGTCATTGCTACACAGTCACTATACAAAATACTTTCTAAACATAATAAAGTATTTTACGTATAGAATATGAACATCTAGCTCAGAAAAGTCTCTAATTTTCTTTCCAGTGCAGCCATTCTATCCACTTTGTCTTCTTCTGGCACTCCACAGTGTTGAGAGTGACRACATGTATCTGACACCCGCCAAGAGCCTGGCTCTACGTTCACTGCTTTCCTTCACACAAAATCTGAATTCTTTCAATATCAATCCTCTACAGAAAACTGCTATGGGCAATATCTTCAAGACAGGCTTTTTCCTCCAATTTCTATCTAACAGACCTACTAGAAGCCCTTTTTGGTTATGATTTTTCTTTTTTCACAACACATGAAGAAACAGAATTTCTTACAGGTAAAAGCTGACAGCTGTTATCATGCTGCAGTCTGGTAAGAATATCCCGTGAATATAGCAGGCTAAAGGAAAAGGCTGTCTACAGAAAAAGTCTTATAAAGCTACTAGATGGGKAGATCAAGAATCTGACTCCAAGGTCCAAGATTTGATGGCATTACAACACTTAATGCAGCCCTTACCTGTGAGACAACTAAGCCCACAAATGAGATTTTGCCGAAACAATCTCTCCAGCAAGATTAATGTTTACAGTTTCAGACACAACTGAATTGCAATTTCCACTTATGGAATAAATTTGCAACTTACTAATAATCTCCAATGCAATAAACTATCTAAAGTCAACATAATGCTTTTGTTACTTTGCTTTTAAGTCCTGAATCATCAGAAAGTCACAGTATTTTACAAAATAGACTTTCATATTATAACTAACAGCAACAAGATATTAAATAGGATCATTTGTTGATTTATCTCTGTATAAACTTCGAGACACTATACTGAAATTTTGAAGTCTCATTTTGATATCCACCACACGATCCTCCAGGTACACAGCTTCGTTTCATTTAACCTGGGCAATAACTGATGAGGCAGAAATTCACACAAAAACCTCATGGCAAGAACCRTTCAGAAGCTGAGAAGGATTCATTTGGGAAGAGTATTAGTTGTTAGTATTCAAAAGTTAGTGTCAACTTACAGCTCAAAGCATACTAGCCTTTATGTTGTAAAACAAATATGACTGATTCACTTTCCACGAAACAGAAGCGCTGCTCCCAAAATGAGCCGTTTAAGTGAACTACTCTGACTAGAAATGCTAGTGTTTATATGCAAGTGTACTACGAACAAAACCAAAGAAGTACCTGAAAGGGTTCTGTCTCTTCACAAAAAAAGCATTTCTACAGCTGACCCTTGGACCTGTTCTCTGCCCACCCAAGATTTCTTCCAGACATCTACAGAAGAGCCACCAAGCACAGAAATGCCCTTTCCAAGGGCACGCTACTATCAAAGTCACAAAGAGGCCTAGATCAAATGCACACTGATCTCTTAAGTACCCGCTATCATCTTCGCTGCAATAGGGATTGTAAATTACAGCTAAGGATCAGAACTAGAAGTAAGGAGGTTGTAATTAAAAGGATTTGGTTGTGTCACGTTTTGATTTGTTTAAGGAACAGAGTCAAGTTGGCAAGAACAGTTGGATCAGACAAGAAAAAATCACTGTGAATTACCTTAATTGGCGTTGCATAGCACTACATTCAGAGATACATCTATAAACCTCCCCAGCACATACACACCTTCCCGAATGAGAACCAACACTTCCAAGAAGCAGCGCCGGCAGCTCTCCGTGCAGGGAAGTGTAACTCATRAATGAGCTCCCAGAGCAGCACCAGCCCAGCGTCTCTTAAGAAGTCTGAAATGAATTTACTGCTGCCCTGGTGTCAGGAGGAYTTTATGAGACACACTTTCCTACTCCCATTCCGAAAAATGGCCACCCGTGGCTCTCTGACACAGCCGGTGAGATGAGAGACCCGCCGAGAATTTGGTACACTAGGTCGATTTAAGTTCTGAAGGTGCTGCGGATGCTTCTGGAAACTAAATTTCAGGTCGTGTGCCTCATTTATACCCGATTACGCGAACACACAGGGGCGAGCGCCTCTCGATGCTTTGTCCTGCTGGAGTTTGCTACTCGCCCGAAGGAGTCGCTTGGGCGCGGGCGGGAGGACCCCCAAACTTCGGAGGCTCAGCCCCGCTCGGGGCCGGCCCTCCCACCCCCAGCCGGGCTCGGGGCGGGTCGCGGCTCACCTTGGGCGATGGCGATGGACTCGAAGCGGTGCAGCTCCCGCAGCAGGCAGCTCCGCTCGGTGGAGTGCAGGCTGTAGATGAAGTCGCGAGCCCCCTGAGCCGTGTTCAGTGCCTCCATCGGCTCCTTCYTGGGGTGGGTGCCGAGCGCCCGCGACCCCCTCGGGAGGAGCAGCCCCTCGGCGCCGCCCCGCAGGGTGCTCAAGCGGCGGCGGCAGCAGCACCGCGGGCCCCGCAGCGAGCCCAGGCAGGACGAGGGGACGGCGGCGGGGCCCCCCGGCCGCCCCAGCAGCAGCGCCGCCCGGCCGAGCCACGCCGACATGGAGCCGGGGAAGGGCGCGGCGCTCGGGCCGCCACAACCGCCCGCGGCCGAGTCGCCCGGGCCGCGCTCCCGCGGCTGCTCCGCCGGTGGGGCCGGGCGGTCCGCGCCAGGCACCGCCCCGTCGAGCTCCCGCCAGCAGCGGCGGCGCCGCCCCGCCCCAGCCCCAGCCCCGCTCGCTCGGGGAGCCTCGGCCGCAGGGCGGGGCGGAGGGGCCGGAGGGGCGGCCCCGCGCAGGCGCCCGCCCGGCCGCGCTGAGGGGAGCGGGTCGGCAGCGCCCGGCGGCCCCTGAGCCCGGTGCTTGGCAGCGCCTAGTGGCCCCTGAGCCCGGTGCTCGGCAGGGCTCGTTCCCCAGCCCTTCACGTTGCACCTATTGTTGTGGTGCCTGTGAGCCCACACGGCTTCTCGCAGCGCCAGGCTCCAGCAGCTTAGCAGGGCAACAGAAATGAGGTTTTGCTTGTCTTTCCCGTTTTCCAGGGCCTTGCCTTGGAGTATTGTGTTGCATCATCCAGTTTTAGGTTTAATACACTTTGCCTGCATATAGCGTTTGTATTCTTTTTAACTAATTGGCAGGTAGTCTGCTTGACACAGCCGGAACAGTTATTGAAAAAAAAAAAACCACAAAAACACCAAAGACCAAACACATTCAGAACAGAATTTATGTCTTGAGGGAAGAGAGAATGCTTTAAAACTAGGTTTGCTTTTAAACTCCACTTAGCGTCGCTGGTACAAATACCATCCAYGTGGGTTAATCCACAATCACTATTTTGTCAAAACACTGTATTGAAATTGTATTAGATATTGTAATTAGACTGCAGAGAACCTAAATAACCACAAGGGACTCACATATTATGTTCCTAGCTCGTTTAATACTAAGGTAAGTGACTTCAAAAGGCACTCAGAATTCACTGCTATATCTCTAGCTCTTTAACAGCAAAGGTAGCAGACCTATTGATGTCCATCCAGGTGGTTTCTTCAGCCAGAGGGATCTGCTGCCTTCTTGGAAGGCAAACAGAGTTTAAACTTTGTGTGAAAAGTAGCATTTTCTTTCCAGTTTCACTGCTGCAGAGTTAACATATGGTATAAAGACAAAGATCTCATGATAAACAGAGGTGTCTTACCTAGACCATGCATTCAAAATCATGGATATTTCATATAGTACATGTATGGTACAGAGGGAGTAGAAAAGTGAGTACAGAAATGCAGAAAATAAGTCATAAATGCCTGGATATACAATATATTAATTCTCACCCTGTTAGTGAAATAGTGGAGATAGATGGTCGTAGGCTGTTATTTTCATTTAAATGCATTTTTTTGCCATGCACCTAATAGAGCCTGCCTCTGAGAGGAGACTTTTTGTTCAGTTCTGTCTCTCTGCATACTCCTGATCCAGAGCCACTAAGCCTTTCATGGTGTTCAGAACTGTGCTTATCTTCCCAATTGTTTTATTGAAAAAGTGGAATCTTCTGCTACTCTTTGGGGGCAACATGGAAATCAGTAACAGTTTTCAATCCCAGAGAACTGTAACAACAACATTCATAAATCTGGTCAAAGATGCTGTTAAAACTTTGGTACTCAGATCGCTTTTTCAACAGAAATGCATGCTTCCACACAGAAAGGCAGGACATGCAATGGGACTACAAACACCTGAAAAAACGCACCTGAAAAATAAGGAAAAAACAAACTTTCCAGAGGCCAAACCTTTGATACTTCACTTTGACATATTTCTGATTGTGTTATATATTATATTTGATTTTATATTCACACAGTTGGATTGCATCAGACTACAGAGACAGAAAAAAGGAGGAACACTGGTACCTGGCAAGAAAGGAGACTCCCTCTTTCCCACCACCGCAGCCTGTGCCAGCGACACCTTACACGCATCGCAAATGGTGATTGCATCTGGATTATTCCTGGGGTGTTTTGACAGGACTCAAAACATTGCAGGTCTTTTCAGACACTGAAGGACAACGAACAGGAAGTTTCTAATGTAGCCTCTAGGTATTTGCTGTATAGGAATATCAACTGTATAGGGAAGTGCAAGGACATTATTTAAGTAGACAATATACAATACAGTTATGAAAATAATAGTCATTACTTGTGTATCAAAATAGAGATCAGGGTTTAGCAGATAGTAAATTCTTCTGTGGGCAGCAGCTGTGTCTTACACTTTTCCAAGCCTTTAAAGTGCATTGAACGAATTGGAATAAAAATGTAATTGGAGGGACTATTCTGCAAGGACAGGAAACGACCAAAATAACCTAATAGGTTTTTTCCGTAATTTTTTGTTTGAACTTTTATTTTGTGAAAAAGAGAAATTGAAAACATTGGCTAAACTGACACTTTAATTACTCAGACTGTCTATTTAACTCTGTTCAGCAGGTGGTGTAGAGTAACTTTCATTAGTCCCTGACATTCCAGCAGAGCTTGAGAACCTGCTGAAATACATATTTCTCACAATGTTCTGAACAATGCAGACATTTCCCTGTATTTTCTAAGGTTTTTTGCTGACAGACCAATTTTCTCCTAATATGACTTATTTTRTGAGTGACTGAACTAATAGAGATGGTTTGTACACCAACTGACAGAACTAGAAGGAAATTGTTAAAAATATTACATGGAAAATTAGGTAATGTTCAGCCTTAAAAGCTAAAAGGAAGTTTATGCAGAAGTCAGCAGAAAAATGCCAACCACCTTTAAAACAATTTCTGCAAGGCCTTCTAGGGACTGCAGAGCTGAGAGACAAGTCTTTTTGTGGATATTGGCAGGAAATACTTTGCAGCCCTCATCCTATATAAATAATGGGTGCACATTTAGTAATTATATTCTTATGTGGTTGAGTAGTAGAATGTTCATGAAGAAACTTTCTATTAAGGATGATTTCTCCGCCCAGTGTAAAGATAAGTATTGTTAGCTAAGGTGAGACCAAGATTTAAAGGTTGATAATTGATACCATAAATTGCAATTATGCACAGCTTTGTGTTTTACCAGTCAAGTACTATAATTTTTATATTAATTACTATATTTTGACCTATGTGGGTCAAAATTTCTGGGAAACTTGCAGATAAATAGTCCCAGAAAGTACAAGCTACTTTTCTTTTGCCTCACATTTCTGAAAAAGAATGGCTCTTCTGATCCTGCTAGCCCAGCTAGGGGCTGACCCTGCAGTCCTTTGTGTGCTGGCAGGTGGAGGAATCCACAGAGTATAAAACACAATGTTTACTCAAAAAAGGAGCCCTGAAATACACTGACCACTTGCTAAAATTCAAAATTCTATCTACAGTCTAAAATATGAATGTAAGACAAAATTAGGAGGTTAAATTACCATTATTTATTGCAATAATGCAAAAATTAGTAAGATCTTGTCATTTAGGAATAAAAGAAGAACTTACAGTAATCTTAGAATAATAATCATAGAATCATAGAATCACAGAATACCCTGGGTTGATGGGACCTGAAAGACATCTCATTCCAACTCCCCTGCCATGGGCAGGGATGTCATGCACTGGACCAGGTTGCTCAAGGTCCCATTCAGCCTGGCCTTGAACACTTCCAGTGATGCAACATCCACAACTTCTCCGGGCAGCCTGTTCCAGTGCCTCCCCACCCTCTGAGTAAAGAACTTCTTCCTGACATTTAATCCATTTAATCTAAATCTCTCCTCTTTTAGTTTAAAACCATTGCCCATTGTCCTATAATGATCTGCCTGTGTAAAAAGTTGCTCTCCAAGCTTGGGAACTTGTAGGAGATCAAGTGCAACCAGAGGATCTTTCTGACCATCACTATTTCCCTCCTTGTAGAGCTTTATACAATCATATGCATTATTATATTGATAAACACTTACAAATTATTTCAAGACAATTTTTGACTTAGACCCTACTGGCTTTAGTGGGGACAGAGTTGAAATTCTAGTAGCTCGTATGGGGCTGGTTTTGGGATTTGTCCTGTAAACAGTGTTGATAACACARGGATGTTTTAGTTACTGCTGAGCAGTGCTTACACAGTGTCAAGGCATCTTCTGCTTCTCATCTTGCTCTTGTAAATTATTCCATGTTTTTAACATTCAAGAAGCAGAAGGCACACTGTGTGGTTTAAACAAGCCTGAAGACCATGGTAGACAATCACTAAAGTAAGCTCCCTTTGGAACACTATGCCTGAGAGGATAGTAAGTTTTTTTGAATTATAAACATGGGGTTATCAAATACAGGATGTGAAGTTACACATTTTCTGTCTTTCAGGGTAAATGCTTTCAGAATATTGTGTCCGGCTACAGTGTTCTCAGTCTAAGATAAATTGCATGTAGTTCAAAAAAATGTTGGGAGAATTATTCAAGGTTTGGAAAAATGTTTGTTAATAAGATACTTCAAAGATTATTCACTTTATTAAACATAGTCTCTAAGACACTTGCTTTATAAAACATTTTCAGCACACAATAAAATTATACAGTACAGTCACAGCCATCAATGTATATCGATGTTTGGCAAATCTTGAAGCCAAAACTAGGCAGAATCAGAGTACAATACAAAATTTTAGCAGTGAAAATAACGAACAACTGGAACAACTTTCTAAAGGTTAATTTTCTAAAAGATGGGATCTGCTTCATATAATAATGAAGTCTTATCTTAATCAAGCTCTTAGTTCTGCTTATACAAGCTCTCAGTTCTTCTTTTGACTCAGAAGAGCCAAATATTGGTGTTTACTCTAATTCCTCCCACATTTATAATATATGGTGCACAGCATTTCTTCAAATGAGTCCTGGAACTTTTCACACTAAACATGATGGAAAATTTTGCCCTTTGTTCTCCAATATTTGTGTTCTACTTGAAAAAGATAAAGATTAGTACATCCTTCGAGATCAAAAAAATGATTGTGTTAGCAAATTGGGTGAGAGGGCTGAACTGTTCCAGTTAGTGAACAGCATATCAATGTGTCAGGGGGAATGTAAGAAAGAAGAGAAATATTCCAAAAGAGGCTAGGGAATGTCAGGGAAAGGCAGCACATATAGCTTACATTTATTGGGCCAACTTAGCTGTTTTCTATTATATCTCTCTCAAAAAAAGGAGTAGGTAGTCTGAGATTTTCTCTGGTAATTTCCACTATACAGAGGGCCTCCCACATCAGGGGGAAGTACTTAAACATACTTCCAGGTCTGTAATATTGATTTTTGGGTCTTATAAAAATGCTGAGGAGGGAG